>JALRMA010000153.1:0-22722 GCA_023638005.1 Forsythia suspensa
GCATGGGTGACTTAATAGAGTAAGAGGAAGAAAGTGAAGATATATTGTAAATTTGTAAATTAATTTTCTTGCAAAAATAGACACTTTAAATAAAAAAACATTATTAAGTGGGCATGTTTCATCTTCCGCTTATGAGCAGTAAGAAGAAGGCCCTTCTAAGTAGTCACTTAGTTTATTTTCCTTTTTTTTTTTTCATTTTTATTTGTTTATTTTTGTATTAATTTTAAAAAATTATATTTACCCGTTACATGGATGAATCATGTGGCTAGTTAACAAGACTTTTTGGACAATGTCTGTGTTACAAAAATGAAGTTTGAGAATCTATGTCAAAGAAAAATTAGTTGGGACTTGTAATCACTTGTACCAATTAAAAATAAAAAAATTAACCTAGTCAATGCAAATTTTCTGCTCTGCAACCATCTTGAAAAATTCTCTTCCATAAAGATATAATTATATATTATTGGAGAAAATAATAATTTTGGCAGTCATGTTGAGTTTAAGAATCCTAAATCATTATTTATTTATCTTCATTATTCAATAGTATTGGAATATATTTTTGAGTGGATAATAAACCAGAGCCACCGAGAGAATTATTCACAGTTTACACTTTTTATGGAAATGTTCTTCTCCATATTGAGAAGATTTATCTTCCAACAGCTCATACTATGGGTTTCTATTTACGTTTTTATTATACTAATATTAAATATTTTCACTTGGTCAATAAAACCCCACATGTAAACAATGCGTGAAGATATAAATTTTCACCCCGGAGGAGAACATTTCTCAACTACATAGATAAACTATTTCACGCGGAGAGAGCAAAATATGCAATGTTTATGTAATGTAATTATATATGCAGAGACATATAAGTACTGTAGTATGAGCCATGATTCAATCTGCCTCTCTTATGGCTACTTCATTTAGCTTGGGCATATCAAACCAGACCCTCAATAACAGCATAAAACACTTTGCTGGGATGCCTGAGCAAGTGGCAGGAATTTAACAGTTCCATACCTGTTCAGCATCGGTATAAATGCTGGATGTCTCCATCTACCCATGGTTTGACATCAACTGTAATACATCTTTTCAACCTCCAAAAGCCTTCTCTCAGCACAGGTAGTCTAGAGGTTGGTTGACATATCAGACACCAAAATCCGTCTCAAAACTCCATAGCTTCCAATTGCTATAATAATATCGGCGGTATAAACCCAAGCACAAGATCTATTCTGTTGATCTAAGAACTTCACCTTTCAGCTTTTCCAATGAAAATAAGTTGACAGTTGTGGGGTGTGACGATTTTTCGTTAATGAAATAAATGAGGCCAACCTTCATTTCCATGTATTGCCTCGTGTTCAAACAGCAGTTACTTCAGTGATGGATCCTGTTCTGATTTGGCTTTTGTAAGACCTCCATTCCCAAGGGTCTAAAAAAACGGCTTTTTAAAATTAGTCAAGCCACCTTATTTAATCACACGAAGGTCTGGTCATTTAACCCTGTGGTTATTCCTTTCTCGGAGAGCAGGACAGGTATAAGTTTCATGTGTCTGATCTATCCAATCCAAATTCTTTTGCACAAAGAATTTTGAAACTGTGCCATTGGTGATTGACTGGGTGATTGGCAATCAAATTGTGTTGATGTTCAGGAGTCAACTGAATTTCCCTGTCAGGAAAATAGTATCTGCGTTGATTCTGATTCTGGTCTTGTTGATACCACTGCAACTGCTCCAATGGATATGAGAGGGAACTGTATATCAGCCCAGGTTGCAGTGGTTAGTTAGATAAAACCAAAATGAATTTTCAAAGAGGAAATGCAGGCTTGGCTCAGCTTTAACTCTTGTCACTTTCTTTTCTTTTCAGACATCAACCAATGTGAGAATAATCCGTGTCATGAAAAAAGTAGGAATATGCACCAATACAATTCAGGGTGGCTACTAAACTGCTCGCTGCCCGCATGGTTACCTTTGGTGATGGAAGAACTTGCATTGCCCAGCATTCCAATAAATTAGTAGTGTAACACAGGTTATAAAACCCTGTCAACCCTGCAAAATTAATCATTTCTTGTTACTTTTGCATCATGGTCATTACATATCCAATCAACAGTAAAGATTTCTCATACAAAGCAATGTCAAGAATATTCAGGGGAAACTTTAATTTGTGTACAAAAGGATTCCTTCAACTTTTTACTAATTCACTTCTTTTAGTCATTCATTTTCCTTAAGATATAAGTTAGGGAAAATATTGTGTTCAAGACAGGTCTATCTTTTTCCATTTTCTGTAATTTTAACTTGAAGCAGAATTGATTGATAAGATAATTTGTAAAATTTGAACAGTTTTATCTAATTATTAGTTAATACATAAGGACTAAAAAAATGTTAGCAATAATAAGATAAAGTTCCAAACCTTTGAATAATGCATAGTAATGACAACAACTAAAAAACTCCTTAATTTTATTTGAAGTCAAGAAAATTTGGGCTGATGAAACTTAATATGGTGGACTACTGAAAACGGAAAGTAATACTTCTTGATCGTCATCGTCCATTTTGTCTTTAATCAAGATATAATTTGCTTCCAGTGTCACATGCATAATAATCTCATAAACATGGGATCAAGCACCACTGCAAAATGCATAAGATCTGTCTAATTCTCACATGTTTTTGGTCCATGAATCTCAATTCTCATGTTGCAACATGTTCTGTGCAGGTTTGGGGACAAGCATCGGATTGTTATTACTGCTAGTAGTTACCTATTGGCTACAAGCAAAGTGGTGAAAAAAGAGGAAGAAACATAAGAGCAGACAAAAAATTTCAAACGAAATGGTGGTCTTTATTACAACAACAAATATCAACAAATGAAGGTCTTGTGGACAAAACAAGACTCTTCACAGCTAAGGAGTTGTTGAAGGCAACCGATCAGTCTTCAATGAAAGTAGAATACTTGGGAAGAGGAGGTCAAGGTACAGTCTATACGGGCATGCTATCTGACGTGAGAACTATAGCAAAAGAAGTCCAAAGTAGTAAGTGTAGATCAACTTGAGCAGTTTATGTAATGAGGTTGTAATCCTTTTCTCAAATCAATCACAGAAATGTTGTTACGTTACTTGATGTTGTCTAGAGACAGAAGTTCCTCTATTGGTTTATGAATTTATTCGCATAATAGAACCCTATTTGATCACATCCATGACCTGAATGCTGAGTCTCCCATTACATGTGGTATATGCGTCTAAGAATTGCAGCAGAGATGGCAGGGAGCACTTGCATTATCTACATTATGAAAAACCTCTGTTCCCATTTATCACAGGGACATAAAGTCAAGTAATATTCTTTTAGTGATGAAAAACTATAAACCAAAAGTGTCAGATTTTAGAATTTCAAGATCAATTGCGTAGTAGATCAAACTCACTTCACCACCCTAGTGAAGGGGACCTTCAAGCTATCTAGAATCCAGAGTACTTCCAATCGCTCAATTTACTGAGACGGAGTGATGTCTACAGCTTTTGGTGTTGTTCTTGTTGAACTCTTTACTCAGGACAGAAGGCAATATCTTCAAGTGTTACAGAAGATGAAAAAGAAGTTTAGCAACACGCTTTTCTTGTATCCATGAAAAGAAGAAATTGCCCATAAAATTCTCGGATCCTAGAATTTTAGAGCAGGACAATGATGAAGATATAGTTGATGTTGTTACATTTAGCATTTGGATGCTTGAATTTGAATGGAAAGGAAAGCACCAACAATGAAAGAAGTTGCCATGGAATTGGAGAATATTAGGCAATCAAAGACTCTGCCAGTGCCCAAAGATTTCACAAGTAATCATTCCTGAAGTAGGATCACAAGTGATGTCAGATATCAACTCAACATGGACGATTAGTGATCATAACTCCTCTTTGCCTCAGACACTAATCCTTATTGTATTAAACTGTTTTGATATGAGAATATGATTGGCTAACACATAATCAAAACTTGTTTAATGTTGTTGTAATTAAAATACATGGTTTTATTATAAACTGTTGTTTTGTATTAGTCACAATAATTCATGCAGTTGGTCCTAGATAGACACAACAGATAATGGGAGGAAAAGATGAGGGGCAATAGGAATTTTCAGCAAAATAGAATTCAATGAAGCAATTCAGTTGTATATAAAGAATCAAAGGTCAATGAAATATCCATCGGTAGAATTTGCTTTTCTTAAAGTCAGAACCTCTGACTGAGAAAGAAAATTTTCCGATCGAAATGCCGATTGTAAGCACCCATTTTAGTCCCACAACTTTAGATGCTATTGAAATTTTATTCAATTTCAGTATGAAATACGCTTGGTGAATTAGAATTGCAACTGAAAAGCATACCATTTGCTTAATCTAGTTCCCTCTCCCCCTCCCCCTCCCTCTCCCTATATTAAAGCCTCCTAAACAATGTTCTTCATGCGATCCAGTTAGGTGGTGAGACAGAGAGATGGAGATGGAGACTGCAAAGTCTGTCTAATATCATTTTTCTTTTCCCCCACCTATATTTTGTTTCTACTTTGAGCATCTCCATGATAGTCTCTATTTACTAGTATGTACCGCTTAATGGCGTGTGGATCCGGACGTAGAGCCTATTGTGTTTGACAACAAAAATAATGTCAATAAAACTCTAAATAATAAAAAAATCAATATTCTTCGAAAGTGTTTAGGCCGTACTCCTGCAAACCTTGTGATTTGTTTATCACACTCCAAAGTCTACTATAATTCTCAAGTTTTCACACACAATCCACTATAAGTGTTGCATTTCAAAAAGCAACTATCAAACACCGCAGAAATCCACTTATCCTCAATGAAGAAGATGACCTATCCTTGCTACAGTAAAAGCATTACATTCATCGGTAAACCTCATATTTCATTTTCCCAACAAACCGTAAAGAACGCTCCATAAAACTTGCATCACACAAAAATTTAATAATCTTAAAACACCGAATCAATTGTAAAATCCAATAGCTGCACTCCAGAACACCGCTTTCCCACCCACCAAGCCCACATGCTGAATTTGAAGACCCAATTTGGAGCTTTCTTCACGGTGAGATGCAGGATAAGTGTGAATCAAACCTAAAATGGATTTTTAAAAGAGAAGGAAATGGTTGCTGCACGAATTGAAATTGAATAGTCATGATTCAGAAATCAGGAAACCTCCTTTGGCAAATATGGGTAAAAGATCAACTTTCCACTTGTATGCGATAAAACCAACCCGTAAAGTAAATCACCCACACACATACGGTAAAGAGAGATAGCACACGATTTTGTGGAGAAACCGCCACCATTGTTTTGGGGACTTGCGTTAGCGAATGGATTTCATTGAGACGTACTGAGCGAGAGGAGAGAGACATAGGGGGGTTCGCTTTGAGCTTTTTAAATTCTGCAGTGGAAATACTATTAAATAACCTTTGGCCCACAAAAACATTTTGTAAATGACCCTTTTGACCGTAAATAAACAAATAAAATTAATATCAAAAATTGAAGAATTGGTAAATTACATAAATTTCTCTTCCAAATATATTGAAATGACCTTTGCCTCTCCAATTTCATTTGCAATGTTTTTCATCTCTTTCTTCCTGTTCAAGTTTTCCATCCATCAAGCTCTTCCATCCATCAAGCTTCTCCATCCACTCATCAAACTCGCCACCTGCTCCGCCACAAAATTCGAGAACCCAACCCATTCGAAAAGTCGCTTCCGTGTCGGGAATCGAATCACGCCACAAACAACATGCTCATTCTCTTCTACAGATATTAAGTTCTATCCGGTAAATTTCATAAGGTGAGCTGATAACATTGTAAAAATTGCACTTTATTCATCATTTTCTCGGCCGCTTTGATGGATTTTACTAATTTTCTCTGCCTAATTCGACATATATGTAAATTTCTTCGCCCAATTTTCTCTACGTACCTTTTGACAATATGAAATTTCTGTCTAAAAATTGCACTTTATTCTTCGCTTTGATGAAGAAGGGCATTTGGTTTGATTTTGGGAATCACTTGTTTTTGAAACAAGACATTAATTTTGTGTCGGGCCCGGAATGCTTGTTGTCGGTAGCTTTTTTTTTCAGTTCGCAATGTTGAAGTTATTGGCATAACATTCTCCTATAAACAACCCTTTTAATCCCATGGAAGTGTCCTCCTCGAAATGGTATATTCTCGTGAGTTGCCATAACTTTTTGGTCTACTCTTTCTTGATACCAAGCATGGTTTCAAAATTTCAAAGGTTGAGGTCGAGCTCTAGAGAGAACTTTCGTTTGTCACTTAATTCCTCAAAATTGCTACATGTTGTAAATTATATTTCATTGTATACTCTCCATTGAATTATAATATTGTACAATTCTAATCTCAAAGACTAAATGTGTGCATTTCAAACAACATTCAATTTTTAATGAAGGATAAACATTATACTTGAAGCAGGGTCGCAGATTGGGTCTTGGTCAGAAATGGACAACCATGCCTATGTTATTTCGAATGGTCTCTCATAACAGTAATTCACCCGCAAAATGACCTCGCTTAGCTTGCAAAATATGTGTGTGGGGCAATGCAAGTTTTCTTTAGTATATGAATAGTTCATTTTCATTGAGTATCGATGCTCAGCATTGATACATTATTGTACACGCCCTTAAAAATAGACCGTGAGTTTATTGTAGGATCTCGCATGCAGATTGATATGACTTCGTGACTTAAAATATTTGTTTTAGAGAGTTGCATGATCGAGAATGCATAGTTGACATTATCCAACTAACACATGTTCATGCTCCTCGAACTTTTCATATACTTTCTCGATCCTCCTGCCTGAATTTGTTAGTGTCGGGGGTGCGTTTGAAATCCTTTCTATCTCACCATCTTGACAAATCTGCGTTGAGATTTATATTTATTTCAGCCATTTTTTGGAGCTTACTCTGAAATATTACCTTTAAAATGCATTATGTCCCCCGAGCTGGTTTGCAAAGAAATGGCTATGGTGGGATTATCCGTACTTCTAGTATTAGGAATTCTAACACACCTTTTTATTTGTTTCTTCATCCTCACAAATTTTGCATGCATATTCCAAAAAACTAGTTAACGGTAATATGTTTTAGCATCCTTGGCAAACATTTTCCTCGCCGTATAATTTATCATTTCATGGATAAGAATTACACTTATTGCCAATTATTAGTATGTTATAAATCCAACTTGCCTCGCTTTTATTTTTGCATATTGACTTTGAAATGGAATATTTTATTGATGTTGGAAGAAAGGGTTCTAGGAAAAATCAAGTATTATATGTAAATTTGAAATTATCAATGAGGGTGTATTATGCTTTAGATTCCCGATCATCAAAAGAAATTTACAGATTCGCAGTTTTGGCCTACCTTCTTTTCAGTTATGTGAGATTAAAATTTCTTCTTCAAATCGCTCACCAATGCATTGTTAGAACGGTGAGGACATTGAAAGAGAATGAAGTTTGGCAAGTTTGGAAACGGTGGATTGCTTAGGTTTCGGGTTAGAAGAATTTGGTATTAGTGATGTGCCCAAAAAGTGGGGAGTTGGAATCGGAGGATGAGAACTTGAAGCCTACAAAGTGCATCTTATCCAAAAATACTTCAAGAAGAGCAAAGGAAAAGTGGTAAGAAGTTAACAATTGTTGAATGCATTCCGAAGGTGTGGAAGTCCAGCCGCATAAGTTCAAGCATGGGCCTTCTCTTAATTTCGCATATGTTTTGTCAGAAAAGTGGAAGAGAATACTTAATCAACTTGTGGTGGTTTAATTCTGGCTGATAATTTTGGACTCATCTGGCAACAACTATGCTTGGGGAAAGAGATCAGATGAGTGGCTAACAATTGGGATATTCAATCAAATAAAAGGAGAACAAAGGAAGAAATAATGAAAGAAAATGAAATCTATATCCCTACAACTTTTCATGGATTTCCTCTTGCAATCATGGTAAATGTTAATTTATTTTCATTGTTTGTATAATATTCCAATTCTATGAACCCGACTAGCAATGTTTTACTTTCTACAAGATTTGGGCATTTTGTAAGCGATAATTCCTACTAGTGGAAGCGCTTTGCTCACAGTCTGAAGTATTGTGTAATTCCAAGTTAATGTTCAAAGGATTTTCAACAGCATTTAAGGTAGACGGAGAAAGTGTGAGCACATTCTGGATACTAAAATTCAAATCATGCAGTTTTAATTGAAGCGCGACATTAGTTCCTTCATAGGGAAGAAGCCGAGGAAGAATTCTATCGTGTGGAATGACACCACTTGATGAATGTAGAAGACTCCAGAGCGGATAATAGCTTCGATTCAGATGGAGTAGAGGAGTCTGGAGGAAGATTTAACCAATTGCTTCCACACGCACCGCATGCCACGGCCATGACACACCATCTTTCCTCATAACAACAATGTATTAGAGGTAGTTAGACAAGAAATGAGAGAACTGAAAGGCAGGCTAAAGGCAGATAAATTCCCCATGTGATCACATTGGAGACTAAACTCTCGATAGGAAGTTATTAAGTTGGCCGTTGGAAGTGGTGTGTATCCCAAACCACGAGGAGATGAGAGTTTCACCAGACAATGTAGAGGTTTAAATTTAAAATCCAGGAGATTTGATAACTGCTCACCCTCATCATGAGGACAATATCCGGTAGAGAGAATAAGGGCTGGAGGAAGATGTGTGTTTTCTGAAAAGGGCAATGAGAATTCTCAAGTATCGTAGAAGATTGCACAAACGAAGAGGAAAAAGTCACCAATACAAGGTGAAGGGCTAAGGAGTGCTACTTGTCAAGGTTGGTTATTTTGTTGTGATTTTTATTTTAGTTCCATAAATGAGTCGAGATTAATGCAGGTTTTATTGACCTCCATTCATAAGTAAGATGCTATCGAACCCTTCTAACCCGCCATAGTCGCAGGTACCGAGAAATGCCTTGGTTATCGATCCCGATTCTAAGCAACGCTTTGGGAGAACATGAAAAATGTTGATGCTGTGATGTCAAATCAACCGGAGCAAATCATGGTAAAGTCAGCCCTAAAGGTATATAACTCAGAGATTGAAACAAAAATGTCACGACATTCTCACGTAGAAGTTGATTGTTGATTGAATACCTGATTGAATCTATTTTTTAGATCAAGTTGGAGAATCTTCTGCAATTTTGCTTGAGGATGAGATGTGACAATGATGAATCACCTAAAGGTAGAGGACAAAGGAAAAGGAGGAAAGGAAAAGTAATTGGCGCACTTCGTGGACCAATCCCTTAAAGAGGAGGAAGTTCAAGAACGGTCATCAGATATGACCCATTTTGTGAAGTGGATCCCGCAAAAGTAAGTAATCAATGCGTGATGGAAAAAGCGTCACCAAGGTACTTGTTGTCTTCCTTTACCTCCGCATCTAGCGTGGTTATCTTCCTTCAATGTAAAGCTGATTTTTTCGGTATGCCACCGAATGTATAGGGATGTAGCTGGTATCATAACTGCGGATGCCGAGGACATTTTGAGGATCTTCGCGGATCGAAATGTGGCTCACTGGGTGACGTAAGTAAAAATCTTATCACCTTTCAATATTACTAGGTCATGTCAACTTATTAACCTGTGATGTTTACTACAAGCATACTGACCGGCATTATTTCACAATCGTAGAGCTTAGCAGTTAAATATCCAAACCCTTTCTCGATAAGACCGTGGTCGTTTTCGACTCTAATTTCTCGCAACTTGTTGAAAATGCCTTTGAAGATAGTGTCAAGATCGCCACAATAACTCGTGCATTTATCTTGCTTGCAAAGATGTTGGTGGATTATGTCGGAAGGGGCAAGCCCAATTTGGGAAAACTCTTGGAAGATTTGTCGCTATCTTTATCTTCCGCATCGTCTCCGAATTTACATTGGTTTGGCAATGAGATTGACTTTGAAGAGAGACTTAACACTCTTCGAGAAGCTTTATCTAGTATGGTGCGCGAAAGCAACCTTTGGCAAACGCTTGAAAAACCCTTAAAGGTGGTCGTACTCACGCCCTCATGCAAAAAATACGTCAATCAAAACCATAGCAGTTATCAATGTTCACGCATCATAGGATGAAGAAGCTTCCCGCATAAGATAATGGGTAAGTTTTTTAGTTAAAGAATGGCTTCAATATGTTGATGATTGAATTTCAAAACCTCAAATTTTATCTTTTTTCGACCGATCACGGACTTTATACTGGTCAAGTTCATCGAATTTTCTTTAGCCTACCTTGACCGAATCTTGTTCAACCCAAGCATATGCTAACGCTGAGGCGTAAAATGGCAAAACGAGATTTTTGCAAGAGAATTTGATCCTCAGAATCAGTTTATGTAATTCATTTAGCATTGTTATGCCCATGTGATTATTATTCTCGTAGTCATTTACCGGTCATTTTCGTATCGGAGGTCGCATAGCAAAGCGCTTTTATGTATTTTGTAACTCTGCGGTCATTTTGTTTCTACTATGAAAACTTATAAAGGTAAATGTGAAGGATAATGGTGGGAAAAATGGAGGAAAGAAATGGAAAATGAAGTCGCTTTTTAGTTGAATCCTTGTCTAACGTATGGTCATAATTGTGTAAATAATTTAATTGCTTTCGGTGCCGTAATGGAAGTTTTCTTCAGTGTTAACAAGCCTTCTTATGTCGCCAAGTTTAAAGGTCGTTTCAGTAAAGATATTAGAATGGGTCTTAGTTAGCTATAATTTATTTTTTGATTGGCTCATATTTGATAAGGTGGATCTCGCTCATTTTCATAGATATACTGCGGTTTGAATTAATTTTCAACCAACATTTCATCGATTCAAACTTTTATCAACATTGAACCCCACAGCCATGTTTGAGAACTCGGACTACGTAAACACACTTGTGTAGTTTTCCATAACGGCAGCATGCCGCCTACATATACCAGAACGGCATGCATGCATGTTATGCCTTATAAATGAACCCGCACGTTCTAACTCTCTTAAAGTATTCAATCTTACGACATTACTAAGTAGCACTAAGATGTTTCGCATGCCTCGGTCAGAGGAACATCATGATAGTTTTATAATCGGCATGCAGATGTCCGTTATAGTTAGTAAAGTAACGACGTGCATGGCGTTATGCCCATAATTGAAATCCAAGACGGTGTTCCAACCTCTTAAAGTATTCAATTTAAGTACATTGAAGTAAAACTAAGATGTTTGAGAAAGGCTCGTAATAGAGAAACACCATGTAGTCCATAACGGTACGCATGCCAGTTATAGTTATAAAGTAATCTGCATGTACGGGCGCGTTATGCCTATAAATGAACCGGTTATTGACTATTTCCAAAAGCTTAGTTTATTAACTTTATATACATTTATAAATTCCCACGACGATGAGAGTCTCAAAAAAGTAGACATATACATTATCGACTATTTCCAAAGGACCATATATAATGCACAACCTATTGGCAGTAAGCAATCTTTAATTCATCTTTGAAGTTGGCAAAATGTGACTTTCTTACACAAAGGATGATGGAAAAATATGTTTTTCTTTATTCGTTAACATAAAGCATTCTAACTTCATACAATTTGAACATCACTACCCAATTTGCACCCACCCCAACCCACAAAACGGCATGTCCCAATCATTGAGAGGCGGCGCGGGTAGAGATCGAATAGCCAAGAGCCGTGGTCACCGGTGGATAACGCATCGTGCTCCCTGGGCTTGCATGATTCGGCCTCGGACTTGGGCCTCCGAATCTCCCCGACTCAGGAGCTGAGTCCCACCCTCGCGAGGTAACGCAAGTGACGAATCTCATGAGAAATAGATGCCAATGTTGGTGAAGTGACCGCCCATGGAGGTCCTCGCCATCGACTCATCATTTTGCAGTGTTCGCCTCAAGCGCAGACATTACCCCTCGGCCGCCAATGGGACCCCTCGTGCGATTCGGCCTGTGATTATGTAGTCATGTGTAGTTCAGAATCACCATTCCCCATTCTGCCTATCTCAGACAGTACGCCACCGGGTGACCTCAGCTGGAGAGGTCAATGCCAGACATTTCACAAAGTCCAAGAATTAGCGTATGGGAAGTGCCAAAACATCTCCTATTGTTTCAATACGCAAGACATTGAAAAATATATAGGTACCGGGAGCATTGAGGGTCTTATGGTCGAGCCAGTAGAAGTAGGCGTGTTTCGGCTCCATAGTGACCGTAGAAGTATGTGTCGAGGAGAAGATCAGCGCCACCATTTTTTCTAATGTGCGCATTTGAGGAGTAAGACATTTACAAGGTAACGCTACCGCTTGGGCTGTGCCAATGATCCATTTCTCAAAGAATGGAGACGACTACTTCATCAAGATTACTAGGTGGCGTGCTTGATAACCGCTGCTCTCCGTGTTGTCAAGTTCGTAGTAGCTTGAGAAACGCTGGCGGGGAGAATGGAATATATCATGACCTTCATGTATACTCTATGATGATACTCGTGATGACTGTGGTTGTCGGCGTCACGCTTGGATATCAATGTAGATTTCTTGGATCGCATTTCTACATAGCAACTCATGAGTGGCTACAAATGTTTCCCACCGATTCATCGCAATAACTTGATCGAGCAATTCATTTTCGAACCGTTATTAACACCCTTCGCTAAGCTAGATAATATCAAGGCTGGCTTGTGTCCTTTGTATAGATAATCCAAGTCGCCTCGGCCTCAAATTTCATATCATCATGGGTTATTTGTTGTTTGGATGTCTTCTTTGATGGAGGCTTTCTTCCCGAGCTTGAGCCCACATCTTGGCGCTGCTATTTCTTGTGCTCGGCATTATATCTAACATGCAACAAATCAAAACACTAATGTTACAAACAACGCGAATTCACAATGGAAAGATGCGGTAATTGGTGCTTGCATGGTTGATCTGGGTAGATGACGTGTTTGAGTAGAGGTGATCTGATGTAAAGATTGCCATTGGGTTAAAAAAGTATGGTAACCAAACAGAGATAATGAGCAACAAAGTAAGCGAAACAAAAATGATGAAAATATCGATGAGTCATTTCTTCAAACACCTGTGGGTGTATGGTAATTCAATGTTAATTGCACAACAACATTGAATGGCAAGAAACCAAAAATTTGAGAGATCATCAACACCCAAACCAACCACAACAAATTAATCTAAAAACAAATTCTTCATTGCCCAACCCTCCAAATTTGAAAAAACATACTAAAATACAATTGATATCAACATTTATAACTTCAAAGCAAAGTTAGCTATGGTACTGATTGATTGGTAGGTTGGAGAAATGTGGTATATGATGAGATGTGAACAATACTAAACCCTTGACTTGAATTTACATAGGCCAATATTTTAGTTTAGTGGTGATGTGAAGAGGAGGAGAAACCGAGTTGAAGAGAAACCGAAGTTCGGATGTGATTTTACGGAGGCGATATGTTAGCAGCTGGTTTTAAATTTCACCGGCTGTCCGCCGAAGCGATACCAAATGGCCTGGGCCTGTTGGCATCGCTCAGCCGAGCTTGACAAGAACCCCAGATAATCGCTACCGTCCGCCGAAGGATACCACCATTATGGGTCATTGTCAGCGATAAAGAAGCCTCCATTCGTCAGCGGTCGCCCTCGCCAGAGCTTGACAACAAGTGAAAATATTTTTTGCATTTTGGCGACCGTAGTCCCTCGGAATTTTTGAAATTGTAGTCATTTTAGTCTCTAATTTTTATCTTTTTATTTCAAGTTAGTCCTATTTTTATTTGGTAACATACGTCCTTTCAACTTTATATATTTGCGTGTTGATCCCCATCTCTTAATATTTCCTTCGTAGACACTTTCACCCATTTCGCTTATTTTAGTTTGTTTTTCTCAAATTCCATCCGATCTTCGACATGTTGACCTGAAAAAAATAAATCAACACATTATGAAGTAGAAAATCATTTAAGATAATTATACTGTATTCTATGACATCTTATCTATCCATGCCTCATTGTAGTAAAGTACTAAAGGTGTTGCTAACAAATCAACTAAACTAAGCATCGTTGATGTTATCTTAACAAATAAGGCACATATTAGCTTATGCGTTAAAAAATAACATTTTTATGGCTCAATTATGCGAGAAGTTAGTTCCTTGAGGAAGACACCGAAGCCCTGGCGTTATAAGGTGACTACAATCTGTGACATATCCGCCGCTATGTTTTTTATATTTATTCGAAATGAATTCGAAAGTTGATACACTAAGCTTTTGTAGAGTAATTTTTATCAAAATAACATGTTTAATGTCGAAGTAAAATTATAGATAAGATGCTTTTAGGCCATAACGTAAAACCCCGCTGCTTAGTGTGTGTATATAACGCAGATGGATGCTGCTATATGTTTTAAATGGGCTCAAAATAAATTCAAGGTTGATACACTAACTTTTTAGAGTGATTTTACAAAAATAACATGTTTAAAATTGAAGTAATTATAACTTTGAAAGAAATTATAGTGTAACCCATAATCGCAAGTCTGTCGTTATAGTGTACTCCATAAAAAGCGCATTGTCATTGCTATACGTTTTAGCACAGTCTCAAATGAATTAGAAGTTGAAACACTAAGCATTTAGAGTAATTTTATCCAAAAATAACTTGTTTTAATTCCCAAGTAAATACATATAAGTACATTTTAGGCCTATAACCCGCAAACCTCGCTGCTATGTTTTTAAACCTGCTCAAAATGAATTCAAGGTTGGATACACTAACTTTTAAGAGTGATTTTATAAAAATATATATGTTTAAAATTAAAGTAATTATAACTTGAGAAATTATAGTAAATTCCATAACCAAGAAGTCGGCCGCTATAGTAGTACTCCATTACCGGCAAGGTCATTGCTATATTTTAAACCTTTCGAAATGAATTAGAAGTTGATACACCAAGAATTTAGAGTAATTTTATAAACAATAAAATGTTAAATACCAAAGTAAATTAGGTAAGACATTTTTCGGGCCATAACGGCAAACCCGCCGCTTTTAGTAGTACCTATAATCTGTGATCGTATGCCAAGTATGTTTTTAAACCGTTTCTAAAATAAATTGAAGGTTGATACAACTAACTTTTTAGAGTGGTTTTATAAAAAATAACATGTTTAAAATTAAGTAATTATAACTTGAGAAATTATAGGTACTCTATAACTTCAAGTCTGCTGTTATAGTAGTAATCTATTAACATAACTACATTGTCGCTGCTATGTTTTTTATACTGTTCAAAATGAATTTGAAGTTGGAAATACTAAGCATTTAGAGAGTAAATTTTATCCAAAATAACTTGTTTCATTTCGGAAGTAAATAATAGATAAGATATTTTAGGCCTATAACCAAGCAACTCCGCCGTTATAGGTATATATAACTAAAGATAGTCAGCCGTTATGTTTTTGGGAACTGCTCAAATGAATTCAAGGTTGATACACTAACTTGTTAGAGTGATTTATAAAAATAACATGTTTAAAAATTGAGGTAATTAGTAACTTGAGAAATTATAGTAACCCATAACCAAGCAAGCCTGCTGTTGAGAGAGTGTACTCCATAACCCAAGATTGCCGCCGCTATATGTTTATACACTGTTTCAAATGAATCTAAGTTGAAACACTAAGCATTTAGAGTAATTTTATCCAAAAAATAACTCTGTTTAATGCCCTTGGTAAATAATAGATAAGAGCATTTTAGGCCTATAAATCAATTCAAAACTTACTTGTTGAACTCCCTGTGACATATCTTTTTCACCTTCGTCAAATATCAATTTACCCGCAACATACATTACAATAAACACCACCACAATAAATCAATTCAAAACTTCAACCATAACATACATGGAAATAACACTCAATTTTGCAGTTTTGAGAATGAAAAAATATATACAATTCCTGGATATGCAAAATTGCATACTTATCAAAAAAGGATAGTTCGATTACAAAACTATGTTCAGCTTCTTTGTAGCCGGCAAAGCATTTGTACAAGTAGTCCGACATATGACCAGTCTTCAAACACTTAGCACATTTACAGTATACACGTGTGTCTCTCCAATTGATTTTTTTTCGTTGTTTCGTGGACGCCCGAAGAGTCTTTTTTGTTAATGGACGCAAGACCATTATTGATCTAACTTCAATCAGAATTCGCCACTCATCCTCATTCGTAATGGGTATATGAACTCCGAACACGCTTGTCGCCAACAAAATGTGGTGGTAGAAAGGGAGAGCAAAGGCTATAAACCATCGTGATTCCTCCCGCCTTATGCGCGAACAATTGCATGTTGGCAAGGAAATTTATCTAGATCAAATTGCTTACAAGTACACATGTATTCTTCCAAGCAACAATGTGGTCGATCTCCGTTAGAGCCAACTACCCGAAACTCATATTTTGGATATCCGAATTGCGCTCCAAACCCATGTGCACTCGTTATACTTTTAAGCACATCTTCTGTGATGAGTGGGATGAGTTGGGTAGTGCACTTCCCCGCTTTCTATAGCGCCTTTCATAATACCCACATTTCTCGCAACACCGCTAATATACTCAATCAAACCAACTAAGGTGAAAATCTCTGCCTCCTTCAAAGTAGAATTCATGTATTCTCACATTGCTTTGTTGTCATGATATTGTATCGAACTCCTTGAAATGTGCTCTACTCAAAAATGGAAACCACCAACATCCTTTTCCAAGTACTCGATGCCTCTTTTACCAAGAAAGCGTACCGCTTACGGCGTCTTCGAATCATGGTGGTATAGGCCTCAATGTTTTCCGAACGAGATGGGATAAATCAATCCTTGAAATTTAACCTTCAAGTTATTCAAGTGCCATATACAATTCACATGATGTGCAAACCTGTAGACATTTTTAAATGCATGAGGAATGCTTTCGCCACTAGCTCAAATAATCACTAAATCCTTGGAGTCACCAAATATTTTCCACAAGTTACGAAAGAACTAAGTCCAGGATGCTCATTCTCCGAAAGTCAACTATAATCTATGCAAGCGGATAAATTTGAATATTTGTGATCTTGGCGTGTGGCCATTAAGTAGAGTTCCTCGACATTCCGTGATGTCATGAATGTTCCATCTAAGGCCAAATTACTCGTCGCATTGAAGTTTGATATCCACGTATACTCCTCGTCTAGAGCCATGAAAAGTACTTTGAAACGCATGTTATCACCGCCTTACCTGACTGGCCACGCGCCAGGATTTTTTTCCTTCAAAACATGGCAATACGAAGGTAATTTGGCATAACTTTCATCGTGTGTCCCCTGACCAGTCCATACAAAAGCACTTTGCCGTGATATGCTTTATTATAGGTTATAGTTATGCTAAACCTTCATGTAACATCATTGGATGATGTTTCTCATTCCCAGAACCTCTCCCGCATCTTCAAACCTTGGAGTGTTGTAAGTCCAATAAGAATAGCTAGCATGTCGATGATCTCGACGGACGAACACTATGGAGCATGTGTGATGGCTATAGTAGTAATCGAACTTGAAACATAATAGCATTCTTTTCATCTTTTATTGCCCGGAGACGCCACACATATTTTTCTCCAAACAAACAACTACATAAATAGATTTATTCGACTTTTCACTTTAAACTCAAGTGATACCTCAGGCAAGCAAGTACAACTTCGATAACAAAGCTTTTTTCAGTAGGGGAACAATTGTTTTCACTTGCAAAATCCACATTTTCGGGAATCTCAATGATGGCCCATGCAGTGGATTGAACTTTGAGACCGTTAAATTCTCAATGTTGTAGATAACACCTTCACGTGACAATGCGCAACCTATTATAGGAGTATTTTTTCGTAAATTTTTCTCTAGGGCTATTTGGAATTATATTCAAACCATCCCATCTCACAAAGTTTCCATCAGCAATTGCATCTCCTATATTTCCTTGCCATCCTCACATTACAATTTAATTCTCGATTCATGTCTCCACATGTACCATCTTCTGCTTGCATTTCTCACTCAACGAAGTCACCATGTGATACGATAGTAGCATGTTCTCGGCTCTCTTAAACCATCATTTTCTTCATACTCCTCAACACCTTTCGTCAAAAGTGTAAATGTAAAGAGGAACTTCTCTATAAACGTAGAGATACCACTTCACCGTTGTCACAATCAATCTTCATAGGAGGAATCGAACATTAGACATTCCAGTGGACAACGTTGCCATCTCTATATCATTTAACATACAATCAACCCCAAACCTTCTCTCTAACTTTATCGCACAACTCCGCATAGGTAGTGGTATTTTGAAACAAGAATGGGAGTCACATTTTGCTTGACAACTGCCTATATACTTCCACATGTCCATCCACCGCCTTCTTTTTTCCACAAACTCAACGTAAATAACAAACCTGATATCCACACTTTGTCCAACGTGATCCATGATCAAGCAATTCATCATAAAACAAATAGATTTCAGCTTGATCATATCACAAAATGCTACATTATACAAGTCAAAGTGCATATCAATAAATTTTACAACCAATACACATTATGAGTGCTAACTATTCGACCTACGTCCAATAGCACCTTACAACTAGTTCATATATTCAAAGCCAATTATCAAACACAAAAGCTAGGTAGACGGGTGATAGTCGACATTGGGATAACGCTTACTATCTCCTAATATATACATTGTGAATAATCTGCATACATGTCTTGATTTTAAATTCTTTACTGCACTCACATATTAACTCAACTAAAACAAATATATATTTAATGAAAGTAATCACATTAAAGGTTATATGCGCGACCGAAGTGAAAAATAAGATAACCCGCAATGGGTGCCGCGAGAGACAACGATAATCTGCATATATGACGTTATGGGCGTATTCTTAGGGCAAATGCATATATCATTATCAATAATGCTATAAATGCCCATGTTTATATAACATGTCGGCAAAGTGAAAATAAGATAACTGGCATGGATGCCAAGAGTAGATGATGTGATAACTATGATATATGACGTTATGACACATTCTTGTGCAAATGCATATATCAAAGACAATGTCAGAAACTTAATGAAAATAGATGAAAAATTGCGTAAATTGATATTAGTATGTATCTATTACCTTATCCAATTGAGCAAATCTCAAATGTGGATTATTTAACAAGTTTCACACCACCCAAAACTAAGGAATGGACAAAGAGAGAGGACAAAAATAAAGATTTCTGGATTTCTTTTGATCAACTGTCAATGGAGATGGTGATGAGAGAGAGACGTACGCTATTTGATCTCCTTGGAATGAAAATGAAAAAGTAAGGGTATTATTTGTTTTAACCACCTTTGGGGCATTTTCGATATTTTCTCATATTTTTATACTTTTTTTTAATGGAAGAGGCTATTTACCAAAAACATTGTGGAATGAGAGTTATTTTATTTATATTCATTGTTTCGACAAGGTCATTTAACCTCAAAACCCCATTCGGCAGACGAGTGCACTGGCTGGTGAGGAATTTTTTATGCTTTTTTTTTTTTTTTTGCCAATCGTTAAACCTCCTACGCCGGTGCATAAAGATTGATATTTAGTATCTAGAGAGAGTATACACAACCTCTTTATTTTACGATTTTATTTTACTTCAATAAATATTTATTATTTTGACATGTTTCCTTTCCTAATTATTAAATAATTTTCCTCCATTTTTTTTTTTATTTTTACTTTGTATATACTTAATTTAGTCAATATATGAGTAATGAAATTAGAATTCTTGAAATGCATTTAATTATAGAGATGGGTTTAGAGAGTCAAATTCACTCTCCATTTTAAAAACTTAATTTCGAGAATCTCTTGAACATAATTTGGAGGATCTGGTTTCTAAAATAGAAAACATCTTATGTTTAAGAAGAGCCTCTTGAAGATGCTTTACCGGTAGAGGACTATAGCGCACAATGGCGCTTAATTTCAAGTCAAAACTCTCCTCATAGTTCAACAATAGAAATTGGTCACCTCTCTGCTTTCAAAATTGAGCAGATATAAAAAAACCATCAGAAAGACTTATTTAGGAAGTTGATGCATGCTCCAAAAACCTTACTAACCCTATTACCATAACCTAATCCCATTTCTTCAGAGTCTAAATTAGGTAAAAAGCCTTTTACCACTTCATCGACCGTGGAGCTACCATGGGATCATTGGTACTTATATAATTCAAGTTCCAATAATGCGACACCGCACAGCCTATTATATTGGTCTCCACTCATGCCACTAAAGACGGAAGATCAGTAACTTCAAATTATTATATAAAATTATGGAAAATTAAAGAAGTTTATATATCCGTAATTAACATCCTTCGACTTACCAAGCTAATATGTTATCCTCGTTAGATATCCGACATAATTAGATTGGGCTAAAATAACTGCTTTGCCCTTCTAATTATTTTTTATTCTTTAAAACTTACATTTTCTTTTCCAATGGTTTACTCTTTAACCAAGGCATGATTTTAGCCAAACACTAAATACTAAGCTCTTTAAGCCGCTCAATTCCTTTCAATCTCGAAGTTCCCAACGAAAAAGGTAAAGTATTCGGACCATATCAATTCGATCTTACTCATTGGTATGTCAAACAACCTTCGAGCTTATAGAACAATATCCAGCTATCATGTCAAGGGATTTAGGTAATTCATAGTGCGAGTTCAGCAAGATTTCCAATTCTATGCACATTTATGCTATATAGAATTAAATTTTAACACATGGTCCAAAGTCCAGCAGAACCCAAGCGATTAGTTTTATTTACTTAGAAAACAACTATTCTAACGATTAGACAAATCGGTCACCCAAATTGGTAGTCGACACTATGACCTTAATAAAGGTGTGCTTCCAACTCCCACCTACTACTACCGTTAAACACAAGCTTTAAGTGAATTATTTATGACAAAAAATGCAAGTCAGTCTTCTTAACCCACCTAACCAAAGTATTTTGCAGTACAATGATGTATAAAATTGAAATAACCTCAGTATGGAACCTCGTTTTAGTCATATATTATGCTTCTAATTTTTGTTAAGAAGTTTGAGACAAATTTTTCTTATATGTCCAGTTTCTTACTAAAAGAAAACATGTGATTAAATTGTTTATACCGAGACTTACTTGATTATGTCGTGTTCATGCAAGTATCGCTGTTGTTGTATGCTCAACCCAGTTGACATATATGTGCTTGGTTGTTTGGTCACGATATTGGCTCATTCAGACAAAGAAAGCCCCTTTTACACTCAGATTTTATCATCTGTGATAATCGATTCTCGTGTCTGATTTTTCTCAATTTTCTTTAGTGGAGGAAGACATTATTGTGCTATCTCTAGATGTGGTCCCAAATTACAAGACAAACGATGAATTTCTGAGGGTTCATGCATGTAGAAATGATCTTTACCATTTTCAATCGAACTGATTAAAGGGGTCAGGATCATTTTTTGTGACACTCGGATTGAGAAAACCGGACATTGCTAACTGCACGTAGCCAGCCACTTTTGCAATCACAGAAATTTTAAAAATATATTTTATTTTATATTACATGGTCTTTATTTTATTGTGCTGGTTAAAAATTTAGAAATCAAGATTTTAGAATTTAAGCGCTTACTCCCCATTGCTGAGAGCACGCTTGACTCTTAGGTAAAAAAGTTTGATAATTTTTTTTATATTTAAGTACAACATGAATGAAACTTAAATTTATGAAATTTATATATGTTTCATTTTCGATAAATGTTATGTTGAGTTGAAATTTTTAAATTGGTTATTGATTTTTTTTTTGCACTATAAACGTTATGAAAAATGTGAGCTAGAAGTTGATAGTGTACTAGAAGTTAGTATAGTATCCGGAAGGAACCATGATACCGATAAGTTAGCTAGAGTAGTTCCGATAGATTTTGATGTGTTGGTTTTGTCATTTTTACTTGCATGTTATAAATATAAGAGATTTTGATATTATCTAGTGTATGGATTGACTGGGTAATAATTGCACTATCATCGTGATGTTTTGAGAAAGAAGTAATCTTTCGAGGACCGTGAGAGAAAGAGTTCAAATTTTATAGGTCAAAGATTAAAGCACTTCTTCGGCTTATCTCAGCTTTTGCGGTGATAAGTTTCTAAAAAGCTATGTATTGCCTTTTGGACTAACGTATGCTCTTCTGCGTGTTGCCCTTTGATCCATCGTATGCTCATACGGTAGTAATAGATTTGATGAACCAAGTCTTTCATCCTACTTAGATTGGTTTTTCATTGTGTTCATTGACAACATTTTGATATATTCAAGAAATCCCCTGCAGCATTAGGGTAGGTTAACGGCGAGGATGTTCGGGGGGTGAAATTGATGTTCGGGTGAAATTGATGTTACACTACTCCTTCGGATCCTAGATTGAAGAATTCCAATTAGGGAATATGATGTTAATGTTAGGGATGAAGTTGAAGAACATACATACAAAGGGGTCCTGTCAATCTCGCAAACATACATATCCACCAACAAAAATGGGAAAAAAGATAGATGATTTTGTTCTTCTTGGTTTAATGAATATCCTAGTTGGTTGGAGATATAGTATAGCTAAAGATGCCGTGTTTTGCTTCTCTTGCTATCTTTTCAAATCAGAGGTGGTGATTCATTTGTTCGCAATGGTTTTCAAATTGGAAAAATAAAGTACGACTTCAAAAGCACGTTGGAAAACCGGGTAGTGCACACAACCAAGCTTGGATAAAATATAGATGCTTCAAGCAAATCAAGAAAAAGGTATTGCAGCCAAGTGTCTCTTGAAACAGTCACAACAAACTGAGAAATGAGTA
>JALRMA010000028.1:0-35958 GCA_023638005.1 Forsythia suspensa
TTTGAACATCAGCGTAGGTTATACTTGCGAATTTTCTCAAGCTGTGAACTAAATTTTTCGTCATTGAACAACCTACATGGTTGTTCGGGTTATTCAAAATATATTTTGTGATTCCAAACTAGTACCTGCTGGCTTCATATGTATAATGTGTTTTCGAAATAGTTTAAGGATCGAATTAAAAATATGTTTGAATGTTGAGCAGTTGGTTTTAAGCATGAATGTTGTTCAATTTTGACACAAGCGATTGCGATTCGACATTGAACATCGATAAGTAGCATGAGTTTTGTGACTCTTAATAGGTATTTATGGTTTTCTAAAAGTTTTGATGTTTAATACATAACAAAATCAATCTAAAAATGCGTTTAGAACATCAAGCGGTGTGTTATACTCGTGAATTTTCTCAAACTATGACCTAAATTGTTCGACATTAACAACCTATGTAGAAGTTCAAAATGTGTTTTGCGATTCCAAACTAGTACATCGGCGTAGTAAATGTGTACTATGTTGTAGGAATAGTTTCAAATTAGAAAAAAAAATATATATGTTTCATATGTTGAGCTGTTGGTTTTAAGCTCGAATGTTGCTCAATTTTGATACAAGCGTATGCGATTCGACATTGAACATCCTATATGATAATTCAAATTTGGTTTTGTGACTCCTAATTGGTATTTATAGTTTCATAAAAGAGTTTAGAAGGTTAACACATAAAAAAATCATCCCAAATATCGTTTAGAACAACCAACGGAGTTTTATACTCTTGAATTTTCTCAACTATGACTAAATTGTTCGACATTGAACAAACCTATAAGTTTATTCAAAATATGATTTTGCGATTCCAAACAAGCACATATGGCTGCATATGTATATTATGTTGTAGAAATAGTTTGATAATTAAATTGAAAATATGTTTGGACGTTGAATGTTGTTCAATTTTGATACATCGTTTGAAATTCGACATTGAACATCAATATGGTTGTTGAAAAATATATTTTTCTGACTTCTAATTGATATTTATAGTTTTCTCAAAGTGTTTTAATAGTTAATTACATGATGAAATTAATCTAAAAATACGTTTAGAACATCAAACGTTGGGTTATACTCGTGAATTTTCTCAAACTAAGACCTAAATTCTTTGACATTGAACCACCAATATGGAAGCTCAAAATGTGTTTTTGCAATTCCATACTAGTACATCTGGCTGCGTATGTGTACTATGTTATTGAAATAGTTTAGAAATCGGATTAAAAATATGTTTCGAATATTTTTCAATTTTGATACAAAGGTTTGCTATTCGTCATTGAACATCCAATATGATCATTTACAATGTGTTTTTGTGACTCCTAATTGAATATAGTTGCCTAAAAGAGTTTTGATAGTTAATACATAATGATATCAGTCTAAAGATGCTTTTAGAAACATCTACCAGTATGTTATACTCGTAAATTTTCTCAAACTACGACCTAAATTGTATGATGTTGAACAACCTATATGGTTGATCAAAATGTGTTTTTATGATTCCAAACTGGAACATCTGACTGCGTATGTATACTACGTTATAGAAATAGTTTACAAATCATATTAAAAATATGTTTTGGATGTTGAAATATTGGTTTTAAACTCGAATGTTATTCAATTTCGATACAGACGTATGCGATTCGACATTGAACGTCCCATATAATAATTCAAATTTGGTTTTGTGACTCCTAATTGGTATTTATAGTTTTCTAAAGAGTTTTGATGGTTAATACATAACGATGGGCTATCGTTTAGAACACACAACGATGGGTTATACTCATGAACTTTCTCAAACTATGACCTAAATTGTTCAACATTGAACAACCTATGTGTTGTTGAAATAGTTTGATAATCGAATTGAAAATATATTTCGGACGTTGAATAGTTGGTTTTAAGCTCGAATTTTGTTCAATGTTGATACAAGCGTCTGCGATTCGACATTGAACATTCAATATGGTCATTCAAAATATGTTTTGTGACTTCTAGTTGATATTTATAGTTTTCTAAAAGAGTTTAATGGTTAATACATAATGAAATCAATCTAAAAATGCGTTTTGAACATCAGCGTAGGTTATACTTGCTTGAATTTTCTCAAGCTGTGAACTAAATTTTTTCGTCATTGAACAACCTACATGGTTGTTCGGGTTATTCAAAATATATTTTGTGATTCCAAACTAGTACTGGCTGGCTTCATATGTATAATGTGTTTTCGAAATAGTTTAAGGATCGAATTAAAAATATGTTTGAATGTTGAGCAGTTGGTTTTAAGCATGAATGTTGTTCAATTTTGACACAAGCGATTGCGATTCGACATTGAACATCGATAAGTAAGTAGCATGAGTTTTGTGACTCTTAATAGGTATTTATGGTTTTCTAAAGAGTTTTGATGTTTAATACATAATAAAATCAATCTAAAAATGCGTTTAGAACATCAAGCGGTGTGTTATACTCGTGAATTTTCTCAAACTATGACCTAAATTGACGACATTAACAACCTATGTAGAAGTTCAAAATGTGTTTTGCGATTCCAAACTAGTACATCTGGCCCGTATATGTGTACTATGTTGTAGGAATAGTTTCAAAATTAGATAAAAAAAAAAATATATATATGTTTAGGATGTTGAGCTGTTGGTTTTAAGCTCGAATGTTGCTCAATTTTGATACAAGCGTATGCGATTCGACATTGAACATCCTATATGATAATTCAAATTTGGTTTTGTGACTCCTAATTGGTATTTATAGTTTCATAAAAGAGTTTAGAAGGTTAACACATAAAAAATCATCCCAAATATCGTTTAGAACAACCAGCGGTGTTTTATACTCTTGAATTTTCTCAACTATGACTAAATTGTTCGACATTGAACAAACCTATAAGTTTATTCAAAATATGATTTTGCGATTCCAAACAAGCACATATGGCTGCATATGTATATTATGTTGTAGAAATAGTTTGATAATTAAATTGAAAATATGTTTTGGACGTTGAATGTTGTTCAATTTTGATACATACGTTTGAAATTCGACATTGAACATCCAATATGGTTGTTGAAAAATATATTTTTCTGACTTCTAATTGATATTTATAGTTTTCTCAAAGTGTTTTAATAGTTAATTACATGATGAAATTAATCTAAAAAGCGTTTAGAACATCAAGCGTTGGGTTATACTCGTGAATTTTCTCAAACTAAGACCTAAATTCTTTGACATTGAACCACCAATATGGAAGCTCAAAATGTGTTTTTGCAATTCCATACTAGTACATCTGGCTGCGTATGTGTACTATGTTATTGAAATAGTTTAGAAATCGGATTAAAAATATGTTTCGAATATTTTTCAATTTTGATACAAAGGTTTGCTATTAAGTCATTGAACATCAATATGATCATTTACAATGTGTTTTGTGACTCCTAATTGAATATAGTTGCCTAAAGAGTTTTGATAGTTAATACATAATGATATCGGTCTAAAGATGCTTTTAGAAACATCTACGATATATATTATTATACTCGTAAATTTTCTCAAACTACGACCTAAATTGTATGATGTTGAACAACCTATATGGTTGATCAAAATGTGTTTTTATGATTCCAAACTGGAACATCTGACTGCGTATGTATACTACGTTATAGAAATAGTTTACAAATCATATTAAAAATATGTTTTGGATGTTGAAATATTGGTTTTAAACTCGAATGTTATTCAATTTCGATCTGGGGCGTATGCGATTCGACATTGAGCGTCCCATATAATAATTCAAATTTGGTTTTGTGACTCCTAATTGGTATTTATAGTTTTCTAAAGAGTTTTGATGGTTAATACATAACGATGGGCTATCGTTTAGAACACATAGCGATGGGTTATACTCATGAACTTTCTCAAACTATGACCTAAATTGTTCAACATTGAACAACCTATGTGTTGTTGAAATAGTTTGATAATCGAATTGAAAATATATTTCGGACGTTGAATAGTTGGTTTTAAGCTCGAATTTTGTTCAATGTTGATACAAGCGTCTGCGATTCGACATTGAACATTCAATATGGTCATTCAAAATATGTTTTGTGACTTCTAGTTGATATTTATAGTTTTCTAAAAGAGTTTAATGGTTAATACATAATGAAATCAATCTAAAAATGCGTTTTGAACATCCAGCGTGAGGTTATACTTGCGAATTTTCTCAAGCTGTGAACTAAATTTTTCGTCGTTGAACAACCTACATGGTTGTTCGGGTTATTCAAAATATATTTTGTGATTCCAAACTAGTACAAGCTGGCTTCATATGTATAATGTGTTTTCGAAATAGTTTAAGGATCGAATTAAAAATATGTTTGAATGTTGAGCAGTTGGTTTTAAGCATGAATGTTGTTCAATTTTGACACAAGCGAATGCGATTCGACATTGAACATCGATAAGTAAGTAGCATGAGTTTTGTGACTCTTAATAGGTATTTATGGTTTTCTAAAGAGTTTTGATGTTTAATACATAACAAAATCAATCTAAAAATGCGTTTAGAACATCAAGCGGTGTGTTATACTCGTGAATTTTCTCAAACTATGACCTAAATTGTTCGACATTAACAACCTATGTAGAAGTTCAAAATGTGTTTTGCGATTCCAAACTAGTACATCATCGACCGTAAATGTGTACTATGTTGTAGGAATAGTTTTCAAATTAGATAAAAAAAAAAAAATATATATGTTTCATATGTTGTATTTGTTGGTTTTAAGCTCGAATGTTGCTCAATTTTGATACAAGCGTATGCGATTCGACATTGAACATCCTATATGATAATTCAAATTTGGTTTTGTGACTCCTAATTGGTATTTATAGTTTCATAAAAGAGTTTAGAAGGTTAACACATAAAAAAATCATCCCAAATATCGTTTAGAACAACCAGCGGAGTTTTATACTCTTGAATTTTCTCAACTATGACTAAATTGTTCGACATTGAACAAACCTATAAGTTTATTCAAAATATGATTTTGCGATTCCAAACACAAGCACATATGGCTGCATATGTATATTATGTTGTAGAAATAGTTTGATAATTAAATTGAAAATATGTTTGGACGTTGAATGTTGTTCAATTTTGATACATACGTTTGAAATTCGACATTGAACATCAATATGGTTGTTGAAAATATATATTTTCGACTTCTAATTGATATTTATAGTTTTCTCAAAGTGTTTTAATAGTTAATTACATGATGAAATTAATCTAAAAATACGTTTAGAACATCAAACGTTGGGTTATACTCGTGAATTTTCTCAAACTAAGACCTAAATTCTTTGACATTGAACCACCAATATGGAAGCTCAAAATGTGTTTTTGCAATTCCATACTAGTACATCTGGCTGCGTATGTGTACTATGTTATTGAAATAGTTTAGAAATCGGATTAAAAATATGTTTCGAATATTTTTCAATTTTGATACAAAGGTTTGCTATTAAGTCATTGAACATCAATATGATCATTTACAATGTGTTTTGTGACTCCTATTGAATATAGTTGCCTAAAAGAGTTTTGATAGTTAATACATAATGATATCGGTCTAAAGATGCTTTTAGAAACATCTACCGATGGTTATACTCGTAAATTTTCTCAAAAACTCGACCTAAATTGTATGATGTTGAACAACCTATATGGTTGATCAAAATGTGTTTTATGATTCAAGCTGGAACATCATCATTGCGTATGTATACTACGTTATAGAAATAGTTTACAAATCATATTAAAAATATGTTTTGGATGTTGAAATATTGGTTTTAAACTCGAATGTTATTCAATTTCGATCTGGGGCGTGCGATTCGACATTGAGCGTCCCATATAATAATTCAAATTTGGTTTTGTGACTCCTAATTGGTATTTATAGTTTTCTAAAGAGTTTTGATGGTTAATACATAACGATGGGCTATCGTTTAGAACACACAGCGATGGGTTATACTCATGAACTTTCTCAAACTATGACCTAAATTGTTCAACATTGAACTATGTATGTGTTGTTGAAATAGTTTGATAATCGAATTGAAAATATATTTCGGACGTTGAATAGTTGGTTTTAAGCTCGAATTTTGTTCAATGTTGATACAAACGTCTGCGATTCGACATTGAACATTCAATATGGTCATTCAAAATATGTTTTTGTGACTTCTAGTTGATATTTATAGTTTTCTAAAAGAGTTTAATGGTTAATACATAATGAAATCAATCTAAAAATGCGTTTTGAACATCCATAGGTTATACTTGCGAATTTTCTCAAGCTGTGAACTAATTTTTTCGTCATTGAACAACCTACATGGTTGTTGGGTTATTCAAAATATATTTTGTGATTCCAAACTAGTACAAGTTGCTTCATATGTATAATGTGTTTCGAAATAGTTTAAGGATCGAATTAAAAATATGTTTGAATGTTGAGCAGTTGGTTTTAAGCATGAATGTTGTTCAATTTTGACACAAGCGATTGCGATTCGACATTGAACATCGATAAGTAGCATGAGAGTATTTGTGACTCTTAATAGGTATTTATGGTTTTCTAAAGAGTTTTGATGTTTAATACATAACAAAATCAATCTAAAAATGCGTTTAGAACATCAAGCGGTGTGTTATACTCGTGAATTTTCTCAAACTATGACCTAAATTGTTCGACATTAACAACCTATGTAGAAGTTCAAAATGTGTTTTGCGATTCCAAACTAGTACATCGCCCCGTAAATGTGTACTATGTTGTAGGAATAGTTTCAAAATTAGATAGAAAAAAAATATATATATGTTTCATATGTTGAGCTGTTGGTTTTAAGCTCGAATGTTGCTCAATTTTGATACAAGCGTATGCGATTCGACATTGAACATCCTATATGATAATTCAAATTTGGTTTTGTGACTCCTAATTGGTATTTATAGTTTCATAAAAGAGTTTAGAAGGTTAACACATAAAAAAAATCATCCCAAATATCGTTTAGAACAACCAGCGGAGTTTATACTCTTGAATTTTCTCAACTATGACTAAATGTTCGACGACATTGAACAAACCTATAAGTTTATTCAAAATATGATTTTGCGATTCCAAACAAGCACATATGGCTGCATATGTATATTATGTTGTAGAAATAGTTTGATAATTAAATTGAAAATATGTTTGGACGTTGAATGTTGTTCAATTTTGATACATCGTTTGAAATTCGACATTGAACATCAATATGGTTGTTGAAAAATATATTTTTCGACTTCTAATTGATATTTATAGTTTTCTCAAAGTGTTTTAATAGTTAATTACATGATGAAATTAATCTAAAAATACGTTTAGAACATCAAGCGTTGGGTTATACTCGTGAATTTTCTCAAACTAAGACCTAAATTCTTTGACATTGAACCACCAATATGGAAGCTCAAAATGTGTTTTGCAATTCCATACTACATCATCTGGCTGCGTATGTGTACTATGTTATTGAAATAGTTTAGAAATCGGATTAAAAATATGTTTGAATATTTTTCAATTTTGATACAAAAGTTTGCTATTCGTCATTGAACATCAATATGATCATTTACAATGTGTTTTGTGACTCCTAATTGAATATAGTTGCCTAAAGAGTTTTGATAGTTAATACATAATGATATCGGTCTAAAGATGCTTTTAGAAACATCTACCGGTATGTTATACTCGTAAATTTTCTCAAACTACGACGACCTAAATTGTATGATGTTGAACAACTATATGGTTGATCAAAATGTGTTTTATGATTCAAAGCTGGAACATCATTGCGTATGTATACTACGTTATAGAAATAGTTTACAAATCATATTAAAAATATGTTTTGGATGTTGAAATATTGGTTTTAAACTCGAGAATGTTATTCAATTTCGATCTGAGGCGTATGCGATTCGACATTGAGCGTCCCATATAATAATTCAAATTTGGTTTTGTGACTCCTAATTGGTATTTATAGTTTTCTAAAGAGTTTTGATGGTTAATACATAACGATGGGCTATCGTTTAGAACACACAGCGATGGGTTATACTCATGAACTTTCTCAAACTATGACCTAAATTGTTCAACATTGAACAACCTATGTGTTGTTGAAATAGTTTGATAATCGAATTGAAAATATATTTCGGACGTTGAATAGTTGGTTTTAAGCTCGAATTTTGTTCAATGTTGATACAAACGTCTGCGATTCGACATTGAACATTCAATATGGTCATTCAAAATATGTTTTTGTGACTTCTAGTTGATATTTATAGTTTTCTAAAAGAGTTTAATGGTTAATACATAATGAAATCAATCTAAAAATGCGTTTTGAACATCAGCGAGGTTATACTTGCGAATTTTCTCAAGCTGTGAACTAAATTTTTCGTCATTGAACAACCTACATGGTTGTTCGGGTTATTCAAAATATATTTTGTGATTCCAAACTAGTACAAGCTGGCTTCATATGTATAATGTGTTTCGAAATAGTTTAAGGATCGAATTAAAAATATGTTTGAATGTTGAGCAGTTGGTTTTAAGCATGAATGTTGTTCAATTTTGACACAAGCGAATGCGATTCGACATTGAACATCGATAAGTAGTAGCATGAGTTTTGTGACTCTTAATAGGTATTTATGGTTTTCTAAAGAGTTTTGATGTTTAATACATAACAAAATCAATCTAAAAATGCGTTTAGAACATCAAGCGGTGTGTTATACTCGTGAATTTTCTCAAACTATGACCTAAATTGTTCGACATTAACAACCTATGTAGAAGTTCAAAATGTGTTTTGCGATTCCAAACTAGTACATCGGCCGTAAATGTGTACTATGTTGTAGGAATAGTTTCAAAATTAGATAAAAAAAAAAAATATATATATGTTTCATATGTTGAGTTGTTGGTTTTAAGCTCGAATGTTGCTCAATTTTGATACAAGCGTATGCGATTCGACATTGAACATCCTATATGATAATTCAAATTTGGTTTTGTGACTCCTAATTGGTATTTATAGTTTCATAAAAGAGTTTAGAAGGTTAACACAAAAAAAATCATCCCAAATATCGTTTAGAACAACCAGCGGGTTTTATACTCTTGAATTTTCTCAACTATGACTAAATTGTTCGACATTGAACAAACCTATAAGTTTATTCAAAATATGATTTTGCGATTCCAAACAAGCACATATGGCTGCATATGTATATTATGTTGTAGAAATAGTTTGATAATTAAATTGAAAATATGTTTGGACGTTGAATGTTGTTCAATTTTGATACATCGTTTGAAATTCGACATTGAACATCCAATATGGTTGTTGAAAAATATATTTTTCTGACTTCTAATTGATATTTATAGTTTTCTCAAAGTGTTTTAATAGTTAATTACATGATGAAATTAATCTAAAAATACGTTTAGAACATCAAACGTTGGGTTATACTCGTGAATTTTCTCAAACTAAGACCTAAATTCTTTGACATTGAACCACCAATATGGAAGCTCAAAATGTGTTTTTGCAATTCCATACTAGTACATCTGGCTGCGTATGTGTACTATGTTATTGAAATAGTTTAGAAATCGGATTAAAAATATGTTTCGAATATTTTTCAATTTTGATACAAAGGTTTGCTATTAAGTCATTGAACATCAATATGATCATTTACAATGTGTTTTGTGACTCCTAATTGAATATAGTTGCCTAAAGAGTTTTGATAGTTAATACATAATGATATCGGTCTAAAGATGCTTTTAGAAACATCTACCGATATGTTATACTCGTAAATTTTCTCAAACTCGACGACCTAAATTGTATGATGTTGAACAACCTATATGGTTGATCAAAATGTGTTTTATGATTCAAGCTGGAACATCATTGCGTATGTATACTACGTTATAGAAATAGTTTACAAATCATATTAAAAATATGTTTTGGATGTTGAAATATTGGTTTTAAACTCGAATGTTATTCAATTTCGATCTGGGGCGTGTATGCGATTCGACATTGAGCGTCCCATATAATAATTCAAATTTGGTTTTGTGACTCCTAATTGGTATTTATATAGTTTTCTAAAGAGTTTTGATGGTTAATACATAACGATGGGCTATCGTTTAGAACACACAGCGATGGGTTATACTCATGAACTTTCTCAAACTATGACCTAAATTGTTCAACATTGAACAACCTATGTGTTGTTGAAATAGTTTGATAATCGAATTGAAAATATATTTCGGACGTTGAATAGTTGGTTTTAAGCTCGAATTTTGTTCAATGTTGATACAAACGTCTGCGATTCGACATTGAACATTCAATATGGTCATTCAAAATATGTTTTGTGACTTCTAGTTGATATTTATAGTTTTCTAAAAGAGTTTAATGGTTAATACATAATGAAATCAATCTAAAAATGCGTTTTGAACATCCAACGCAGGTTATACTTGCGAATTTTCTCAAACTGTGAACTAAATTTTTCGTCGTTGAACAACTACTACATGGTTGTTCGGGTTATTCAAAATATATTTTGTGATTCCAAACTAGTACAAGCGGCTTCATATGTATAATGTGTTTTCGAAATAGTTTAAGGATCGAATTAAAAATATGTTTGAATGTTGAGCAGTTGGTTTTAAGCATGAATGTTGTTCAATTTTGACACAAGCGAATACGATTCGACATTGAACATCGATAAGTAAGTAGCATGAGTTTTGTGACTCTTAATAGGTATTTATGGTTTCTCTAAAGAGTTTTGATGTTTAATACATAACAAAATCAATCTAAAAATGCGTTTAGAACATCAAGCGGTGTGTTATACTCGTGAATTTTCTCAAACTATGACCTAAATTGTTCGACATTAACAACCTATGTAGAAGTTCAAAATGTGTTTTGCGATTCCAAACTAGTACATCGGCCGTATATGTGTACTATGTTGTAGGAATAGTTTCAAATTAGATAAAAAAAAAATATATATGTTTCATATGTTGAGTTGTTGGTTTTAAGCTCGAATGTTGCTCAATTTTGATACAAGCGTATGCGATTCGACATTGAACATCCTATATGATAATTCAAATTTGGTTTTGTGACTCCTAATTGGTATTTATAGTTTCATAAAAGAGTTTAGAAGGTTAACACAAAAAAAAAATCATCCCAAATATCGTTTAGAACAACCAGCGGAGTTTTATACTCTTGAATTTTCTCAACTATGACTAAATTGTTCGACATTGAACAAACCTATAAGTTTATTCAAAATATGATTTTGCGATTCCAAACAAGCACATATGGCTGCATATGTATATTATGTTGTAGAAATAGTTTGATAATTAAATTGAAAATATGTTTGGACGTTGAATGTTGTTCAATTTTGATACATACGTTTGAAATTCGACATTGAACATCAATATGGTTGTTGAAAAATATATTTTTCGACTTCTAATTGATATTTATAGTTTTCTCAAAGTGTTTTAATAGTTAATTACATGATGAAATTAATCTAAAAATACGTTTAGAACATCAAGCGTTGGGTTATACTCGTGAATTTTCTCAAACTAAGACCTAAATTCTTTGACATTGAACCACCAATATGGAAGCTCAAAATGTGTTTTGCAATTCCATACTAGTACACATGGCTGCGTATGTGTACTATGTTATTGAAATAGTTTAGAAATCGGATTAAAAAATATGTTTGAATATTTTTCAATTTTGATACAAAAGGTTTGCTATTAAGTCATTGAACATCAATATGATCATTTACAATGTGTTTTGTGACTCCTAATTGAATATAGTTGCCTAAAGAGTTTTGATAGTTAATACATAATGATATCGGTCTAAAGATGCTTTTAGAAACATCTACGGTATGTTATACTCGTAAATTTTCTCAAAACGACGACCTAAATTGTATGATGTTGAACAACCTATATGGTTGATCAAAATGTGTTTTTATGATTCCAAACTGGAACATCTGACTGCGTATGTATACTACGTTATAGAAATAGTTTACAAATCATATTAAAAATATGTTTTGGATGTTGAAATATTGGTTTTAAACTCGAATGTTATTCAATTTCGATCTGGGGCGTATGCGATTCGACATTGAGCGTCCCATATAATAATTCAAATTTGGTTTTGTGACTCCTAATTGGTATTTATAGTTTTCTAAAGAGTTTTGATGGTTAATACATAACGATGGGCTATCGTTTAGAACACACAACGATGGGTTATACTCATGAACTTTCTCAAACTATGACCTAAATTGTTCAACATTGAACAACCTATGTGTTGTTGAAATAGTTTGATAATCGAATTGAAAATATATTTCGGACGTTGAATAGTTGGTTTTAAGCTCGAATTTTGTTCAATGTTGATACAAGCGTCTGCGATTCGACATTGAACATTCAATATGGTCATTCAAAATATGTTTTGTGACTTCTAGTTGATATTTATAGTTTTCTAAAAGAGTTTAATGGTTAATACATAATGAAATCAATCTAAAAATGCGTTTTGAACATCCAGCGTGAGGTTATACTTGCGAATTTTCTCAAGCTGTGAACTAAATTTTTCGTCATTGAACAACCTACATGGTTGTTCGGGTTATTCAAAATATATTTTGTGATTCCAAACTAGTACAAGCGGCTTCATATGTATAATGTGTTTTCGAAATAGTTTAAGGATCGAATTAAAAATATGTTTGAATGTTGAGCAGTTGGTTTTAAGCATGAATGTTGTTCAATTTTGACACAAGCGAATGCGATTCGACATTGAACATCGATAAGTAGCATGAGTTTTGTGACTCTTAATAGGTATTTATGGTTTTCTAAAGAGTTTTGATGTTTAATACATAACAAAATCAATCTAAAAATGCGTTTAGAACATCAAGCGGTGTGTTATACTCGTGAATTTTCTCAAACTATGACCTAAATTGTTCGACATTAACAACCTATGTAGAAGTTCAAAATGTGTTTTGCGATTCCAAACTAGTACATCTGCCGTATAAATGTGTACTATGTTGTAGGAATAGTTTTCAAATTAGATAAAAAAAAAAATATATATGTTTATATATGTTGAGTATGTTGTTGGTTTTAAGCTCGAATGTTGCTCAATTTTGATACAAGCGTATGCGATTCGACATTGAACATCCTATATGATAATTCAAATTTGGTTTTGTGACTCCTAATTGGTATTTATAGTTTCATAAAAGAGTTTAGAAGGTTAACACACAAAAAAAAATCATCCCAAATATCGTTTAGAACAACCAGCGGTGTTTTATACTCTTGAATTTTCTCAACTATGACTAAATTGTTCGACATTGAACAAACCTATAAGTTTATTCAAAATATGATTTTGCGATTCCAAACAAGCACATATGGCTGCATATGTATATTATGTTGTAGAAATAGTTTGATAATTAAATTGAAAATATGTTTGGACGTTGAATGTTGTTCAATTTTGATACATCGTTTGAAATTCGACATTGAACATCAATATGGTTGTTGAAAAAATATTTTTCGACTTCTAATTGATATTTATAGTTTTCTCAAAGTGTTTTAATAGTTAATTACATGATGAAATTAATCTAAAAAAAGCGTTTAGAACATCAAGCGTTGGGTTATACTCGTGAATTTTCTCAAACTAAGACCTAAATTCTTTGACATTGAACCACCAATATGGAAGCTCAAAATGTGTTTTTGCAATTCCATACTAGTACATCTGGCTGCGTATGTGTACTATGTTATTGAAATAGTTTAGAAATCGGATTAAAAATATGTTTCGAATATTTTTCAATTTTGATACAAAGGTTTGCTATTAAGTCATTGAACATCAATATGATCATTTACAATGTGTTTTGTGACTCCTAATTGAATATAGTTGCCTAAAGAGTTTTGATAGTTAATACATAATGATATCGGTCTAAAGATGCTTTTAGAAACATCTACCGGTATGTTATACTCGTAAATTTTCTCAAACTCGACCTAAATTGTATGATGTTGAACAACCTATATGGTTGATCAAAATGTGTTTTATGATTCAAGCTGGAACATCATTGCGTATGTATACTACGTTATAGAAATAGTTTACAAATCATATTAAAAATATGTTTTGGATGTTGAAATATTGGTTTTAAACTCGAATGTTATTCAATTTCGATCTGGGCGTATGCGATTCGACATTGAGCGTCCCATATAATAATTCAAATTTGGTTTTGTGACTCCTAATTGGTATTTATAGTTTTCTAAAGAGTTTTGATGGTTAATACATAACGATGGGCTATCGTTTAGAACACACAGCGATGGGTTATACTCATGAACTTTCTCAAACTATGACCTAAATTGTTCAACATTGAACAACCTATGTGTTGTTGAAATAGTTTGATAATCGAATTGAAAATATATTTCGGACGTTGAATAGTTGGTTTTAAGCTCGAATTTTGTTCAATGTTGATACAAGCGTCTGCGATTCGACATTGAACATTCAATATGGTCAAAAAATATGTTTTGTGACTTCTAGTTGATATTTATAGTTTTCTAAAAGAGTTTAATGGTTAATACATAATGAAATCAATCTAAAAATGCGTTTTGAACATCCAGCGTAGGTTATACTTGCGAATTTTCTCAAGCTGTGAACTAAATTTTTTCGTCGTTGAACAACCTACATGGTTGTTCGGGTTATTCAAAATATATTTTGTGATTCCAAACTAGTACAAGCTGGCTTCATATGTATAATGTGTTTTCGAAATAGTTTAAGGATCGAATTAAAAATATGTTTGAATGTTGAGCAGTTGGTTTTAAGCATGAATGTTGTTCAATTTTGACACAAGCGAATGCGATTCGACATTGAACATCGATAAGTAGCATGAGTTTTGTGACTCTTAATAGGTATTTATGGTTTCTAAAGAGTTTTGATGTTTAATACATAACAAAATCAATCTAAAAATGCGTTTAGAACATCAAACGGTGTGTTATACTCGTGAATTTTCTCAAACTATGACCTAAATTGTTCGACATTAACAACCTATGTAGAAGTTCAAAATGTGTTTTTGCGATTCCAAACTAGTACATCGGTAGTATATGTGTACTATGTTGTAGGAATAGTTTCAAAATTAGAAAAAAAAAAAAAATATATATGTTTCATATATGTTGAGTTGTTGGTTTTAAGCTCGAATGTTGCTCAATTTTGATACAAGCGTATGCGATTCGACATTGAACATCCTATATGATAATTCAAATTTGGTTTTGTGACTCCTAATTGGTATTTATAGTTTCATAAAAGAGTTTAGAAGGTTAACACATAAAAAAATCATCCCAAATATACGTTTAGAACAACCAACGGAGTTTTATACTCTTGAATTTTCTCAACTATGACTAAATTGTTCGACATTGAACAAACCTATAAGTTTATTCAAAATATGATTTTGCGATTCCAAACAAGCACATATGGCTGCATATGTATATTATGTTGTAGAAATAGTTTGATAATTAAATTGAAAATATGTTTCGGACGTTGAATGTTGTTCAATTTTGATACATCGTTTGAAATTCGACATTGAACATCAATATGGTTGTTGAAAAATATATTTTTCGACTTCTAATTGATATTTATAGTTTTCTCAAAGTGTTTTAATAGTTAATTACATGATGAAATTAATCTAAAATACGTTTAGAACATCAAACGTTGGGTTATACTCGTGAATTTTCTCAAACTAAGACCTAAATTCTTTGACATTGAACCACCAATATGGAAGCTCAAAATGTGTTTTTGCAATTCCATACTAGTACATCTGGCTGCGTATGTGTACTATGTTATTGAAATAGTTTAGAAATCGGATTAAAAATATGTTTCGAATATTTTTCAATTTTGATACAAAGGTTTGCTATTAAGTCATTGAACATCAATATGATCATTTACAATGTGTTTTGTGACTCCTAATTGAATATAGTTGCCTAAAGAGTTTTGATAGTTAATACATAATGATATCGGTCTAAAGATGCTTTTAGAAACATCTACCGGTATGTTATACTCGTAAATTTTCTCAAACTACGACGACCTAAATTGTATGATGTTGAACAACCTATATGGTTGATCAAAATGTGTTTTATGATTCAAAGCTGGAACATCATCATTGCGTATGTATACTACGTTATAGAAATAGTTTACAAATCATATTAAAAATATGTTTTGGATGTTGAAATATTGGTTTTAAACTCGAGAATGTTATTCAATTTCGATCTGAGGCGTATGCGATTCGACATTGAGCGTCCCATATAATAATTCAAATTTGGTTTTGTGACTCCTAATTGGTATTTATAGTTTTCTAAAGAGTTTTGATGGTTAATACATAACGATGGGCTATACGTTTAGAACACACAACGATGGGTTATACTCATGAACTTTCTCAAACTATGACCTAAATTGTTCAACATTGAACAACCTATGTGTTGTTGAAATAGTTTGATAATCGAATTGAAAATATATTTCGGACGTTGAATAGTTGGTTTTAAGCTCGAATTTTGTTCAATGTTGATACAAACGTCTGCGATTCGACATTGAACATTCAATATGGTCATTCAAAAATATGTTTTGTGACTTCTAGTTGATATTTATAGTTTTCTAAAAGAGTTTAATGGTTAATACATAATGAAATCAATCTAAAAATGCGTTTTGAACATCCAACGCAGGTTATACTTGCGAATTTTCTCAAACTGTGAACTAAATTTTTCGTCATTGAACAACCTACATGGTTGTTCAGGTTGTTCAAAATATATTTTTGTGATTCCAAACTAGTACAACTGGCTTCATATGTATAATGTGTTTTCGAAATAGTTTAAGGATCGAATTAAAAATATGTTTCGAATGTTGAACAGTTGGTTTTAAGCATGAATGTTGTTCAATTTTGACACAAACGAATACGATTCGACATTGAACATCGATAAGTAGTAGCATGAGTTTTGTGACTCTTAATAGGTATTTATGGTTTTCTAAAGAGTTTTGATGTTTAATACATAACAAAATCAATCTAAAAATGCGTTTAGAACATCAAGCGGTGTGTTATACTCGTGAATTTTCTCAAACTATGACCTAAATTGTTCGACATTAACAACCTATGTAGAAGTTCAAAATGTGTTTTGCGATTCCAAACTAGTACATCGGCCGTATATGTGTACTATGTTGTAGGAATAGTTTCAAAAGATAAAAAAAAAATATATATATGTTTCATATGTTGAGCTGTTGGTTTTAAGCTCGAATGTTGCTCAATTTTGATACAAGCGTATGCGATTCGACATTGAACATCCTATATGATAATTCAAATTTGGTTTTGTGACTCCTAATTGGTATTTATAGTTTCATAAAAGAGTTTAGAAGGTTAACACATAAAAAAAAAAATCATCCCAAATATCGTTTAGAACAACCAGCGGTGTTTTATACTCTTGAATTTTCTCAACTATGACTAAATTGTTCGACATTGAACAAACTATAAGTTTATTCAAAATATGATTTTGCGATTCCAAACAAGCACATATGGCTGCATATGTATATTATGTTGTAGAAATAGTTTGATAATTAAATTGAAAATATGTTTGGACGTTGAATGTTGTTCAATTTTGATACATCGTTTGAAATTCGACATTGAACATCAATATGGTTGTTGAAAAATATATTTTCGACTTCTAATTGATATTTATAGTTTTCTCAAAGTGTTTTAATAGTTAATTACATGATGAAATTAATCTAAAAATACGTTTAGAACATCAAACGTTGGGTTATACTCGTGAATTTTCTCAAACTAAGACCTAAATTCTTTGACATTGAACCACCAATATGGAAGCTCAAAATGTGTTTTTGCAATTCCATACTAGTACATCTGGCTGCGTATGTGTACTATGTTATTGAAATAGTTTAGAAATCGGATTAAAAAAATATGTTTGAATATTTTTCAATTTTGATACAAAGGTTTGCTATTAAGTCATTGAACATCAATATGATCATTTACAATGTGTTTTGTGACTCCTAATTGAATATAGTTGCCTAAAGAGTTTTGATAGTTAATACATAATGATATCGGTCTAAAGATGCTTTTAGAAACATCTACCGGTATGTTATACTCGTAAATTTTCTCAAACTCAAACTACGACCTGGACCTAAATTGTATGATGTTGAACAACCTATATGGTTGATCAAAATGTGTTTTATGATTTCAAAGCTGGAACATCATTGCGTATGTATACTACGTTATAGAAATAGTTTACAAATCATATTAAAAATATGTTTTGGATGTTGAAATATTGGTTTTAAACTCGAATGTTATTCAATTTCGATCTGGGGCGTATGCGATTCGACATTGAGCGTCCCATATAATAATTCAAATTTGGTTTTGTGACTCCTAATTGGTATTTATAGTTTTCTAAAGAGTTTTGATGGTTAATACATAACGATGGGCTATCGTTTAGAACACACAGCGATGGGTTATACTCATGAACTTTCTCAAACTATGACCTAAATTGTTCAACATTGAACAACCTATGTGTTGTTGAAATAGTTTGATAATCGAATTGAAAATATATTTCGGACGTTGAATAGTTGGTTTTAAGCTCGAATTTTGTTCAATGTTGATACAAGCGTCTGCGATTCGACATTGAACATTCAATATGGTCATTCAAAATATGTTTTGTGACTTCTAGTTGATATTTATAGTTTTCTAAAAGAGTTTAATGGTTAATACATAATGAAATCAATCTAAAAATGCGTTTTGAACATCAGCGTAGGTTATACTTGCAATTTTCTCAAGCTGTGAACTAAATTTTTCGTCATTGAACAACCTACATGGTTGTTCGGGTTATTCAAAATATATTTTGTGATTCCAAACTAGTACAAGCTGGCTTCATATGTATAATTTGTTTTCGAAATAGTTTAAGGATCGAATTAAAAATATGTTTGAATGTTGAGCAGTTGGTTTTAAGCATGAATGTTGTTCAATTTTGACACAAGCGATTGCGATTCGACATTGAACATCGATAAAGTAGCATGAGTTTTGTGACTCTTAATAGGTATTTATGGTTTCTAAAGAGTTTTGATGTTTAATACATAACAAAATCAATCTAAAAATGCGTTTAGAACATCAAGCGGTGTGTTATACTCGTGAATTTTCTCAAACTATGACCTAAATTGTTCGACATTAACAACCTATGTAGAAGTTCAAAATGTGTTTTGCGATTCCAAACTAGTACATCGGTAGTATATGTGTACTATGTTGTAGGAATAGTTTCAAAAATTAGATAAAAAAAAAAAAAATATATATGTTTCATATGTTGAGTTGTTGGTTTTAAGCTCGAATGTTGCTCAATTTTGATACAAGCGTATGCGATTCGACATTGAACATCCTATATGATAATTCAAATTTGGTTTTGTGACTCCTAATTGGTATTTATAGTTTCATAAAAGAGTTTAGAAGGTTAACACACATAAAAAAAAATCATCCCAAATATCGTTTAGAACAACCAGCGGAGTTTTATACTCTTGAATTTTCTCAACTATGACTAAATTGTTCGACATTGAACAAACCTATAAGTTTATTCAAAATATGATTTTGCGATTCCAAACAAGCACATATGGCTGCATATGTATATTATGTTGTAGAAATAGTTTGATAATTAAATTGAAAATATGTTTGGACGTTGAATGTTGTTCAATTTTGATACATCGTTTGAAATTCGACATTGAACATCAATATGGTTGTTGAAAAATATATTTTCGACTTCTAATTGATATTTATAGTTTTCTCAAAGTGTTTTAATAGTTAATTACATGATGAAATTAATCTAAAAATACGTTTAGAACATCAAACGTTGGGTTATACTCGTGAATTTTCTCAAACTAAGACCTAAATTCTTTGACATTGAACCACCAATATGGAAGCTCAAAATGTGTTTTTGCAATTCCATACTAGTACATCTGGCTGCGTATGTGTACTATGTTATTGAAATAGTTTAGAAATCGGATTAAAAATATGTTTCGAATATTTTTCAATTTTGATACAAAGGTTTGCTATTTCGTCATTGAACATCAATATGATCATTTACAATGTGTTTTGTGACTCCTAATTGAATATAGTTGCCTAAAGAGTTTTGATAGTTAATACATAATGATATCGGTCTAAAGATGCTTTTAGAAACATCTACCGGTATGTTATACTCGTAAAATTTTCTCAAACTCGACGACCTAAATTGTATGATGTTGAACAACCTATATGGTTGATCAAAATGTGTTTTTATGATTCCAAACTGGAACATCTGACTGCGTATGTATACTACGTTATAGAAATAGTTTACAAATCATATTAAAAATATGTTTTGGATGTTGAAATATTGGTTTTAAACTCGAATGTTATTCAATTTCGTCTGGGGCGTATGCGATTCGACATTGAGCGTCCCATATAATAATTCAAATTTGGTTTTGTGACTCCTAATTGGTATTTATAGTTTTCTAAAGAGTTTTGATGGTTAATACATAACGATGGGCTATACGTTTAGAACACACAACGATGGGTTATACTCATGAACTTTCTCAAACTATGACCTAAATTGTTCAACATTGAACAACCTATGTGTTGTTGAAATAGTTTGATAATCGAATTGAAAATATATTTCGGACGTTGAATAGTTGGTTTTAAGCTCGAATTTTGTTCAATGTTGATACAAACGTCTGCGATTCGACATTGAACATTCAATATGGTCATTCAAAATATGTTTTTGTGACTTCTAGTTGATATTTATAGTTTTCTAAAAGAGTTTAATGGTTAATACATAATGAAATCAATCTAAAAATGCGTTTTGAACATCCAACGCAGGTTATACTTGCGAATTTTCTCAAACTGTGAACTAAATTTTTCGTCATTGAACAACCTACATGGTTGTTCAGGTTGTTCAAAATATATTTTTGTGATTCCAAACTAGTACAACTGGCTTCATATGTATAATGTGTTTTCGAAATAGTTTAAGGATCGAATTAAAAATATGTTTCGAATGTTGAACAGTTGGTTTTAAGCATGAATGTTGTTCAATTTTGACACAAACGAATACGATTCGACATTGAACATCCAGTAAGTAGCATGAGTTTTTGTGACTCTTAATAGGTATTTATGGTTTTCTAAAGAGTTTTGATGTTTAATACATAACAAAATCAATCTAAAAATGCGTTTAGAACATCAAACGGTGTGTTATACTCGTGAATTTTCTCAAACTATGACCTAAATTGTTCGACATTAACAACCTATGTAGAAGTTCAAAATGTGTTTTTGCGATTCCAAACTAGTACATCTGGCCGTATATGTGTACTATGTTGTAGGAATAGTTTCCAAATTAGATAAAAAAAAAAATATATGATTCAGATGTTGGACTGTTGGTTTTAAGCTCGAATGTTGCTCAATTTTGATACAAACGTATGCGATTCGACATTGAACATCCTATATGATAATTCAAATTTGGTTTTGTGACTCCTAATTGGTATTTATAGTTTCATAAAAGAGTTTAGAAGGTTAACACAAAAAAAAAAATCATCCCAAATATCGTTTAGAACAACCAGCGGAGTTTTATACTCTTGAATTTTCTCAACTATGACTAAATTGTTCGACATTGAACAAACCTATAAGTTTATTCAAAATATGATTTTGCGATTCCAAACAAGCACATATGGCTGCATATATATATTATGTTGTAGAAATAGTTTGATAATTAAATTGAAAATATGTTTGGACGTTGAATGTTGTTCAATTTTGATACATCGTTTGAAATTCGACATTGAACATCAATATGGTTGTTGAAAAAAATATATTTTCGACTTCTAATTGATATTTATAGTTTTCTCAAAGTGTTTTAATAGTTAATTACATGATGAAATTAATCTAAAAATACGTTTAGAACATCAAACGTTGGGTTATACTCGTGAATTTTCTCAAACTAAGACCTAAATTCTTTGACATTGAACCACCAATATGGAAGCTCAAAATGTGTTTTTGCAATTCCATACTAGTACATCTGGCTGCGTATGTGTACTATGTTATTGAAATAGTTTAGAAATCGGATTAAAAATATGTTTCGAATATTTTTCATTGATAAAGGTTTGCTATTAAGTCATTGAACATCAATATGATCATTTACAATGTGTTTTGTGACTCCTAATTGAATATAGTTGCCTAAAGAGTTTTGATAGTTAATACATAATGATATCGGTCTAAAGATGCTTTTAGAAACATCTACCGGTATGTTATACTCGTAAATTTTCTCAAACTCGACCTAAATTGTATGATGTTGAACAACCTATATGGTTGATCAAAATGTGTTTTATGATTCAAGCTGGAACATCATTGCGTATGTATACTACGTTATAGAAATAGTTTACAAATCATATTAAAAATATGTTTTGGATGTTGAAATATTGGTTTTAAACTCGAATGTTATTCAATTTCGATCTGACGTGTATGCGATTCGACATTGAGCGTCCCATATAATAATTCAAATTTGGTTTTGTGACTCCTAATTGGTATTTATAGTTTTCTAAAGAGTTTTGATGGTTAATACATAACGATGGGCTATCGTTTAGAACACACAACGATGGGTTATACTCATGAACTTTCTCAAACTATGACCTAAATTGTTCAACATTGAACAACCTATGTGTTGTTGAAATAGTTTGATAATCGAATTGAAAATATATTTCGGACGTTGAATAGTTGGTTTTAAGCTCGAATTTTGTTCAATGTTGATACAAACGTCTGCGATTCGACATTGAACATTCAATATGGTCATTCAAAATATGTTTTTGTGACTTCTAGTTGATATTTATAGTTTTCTAAAAGAGTTTAATGGTTAATACATAATGAAATCAATCTAAAAATGCGTTTTGAACATCCAACGCAGGTTATACTTGCGAATTTTCTCAAACTGTGAACTAAATTTTTCGTCATTGAACAACCTACATGGTTGTTCAGGTTGTTCAAAATATATTTTTGTGATTCCAAACTAGTACAACTGGCTTCATATGTATAATGTGTTTTCGAAATAGTTTAAGGATCGAATTAAAAATATGTTTCGAATGTTGAACAGTTGGTTTTAAGCATGAATGTTGTTCAATTTTTGACACAAGAATTGCGATTCGACATTGAACATCGATAAGTAGCATGAGTTTTTGTGACTCTTAATAGGTATTTATGGTTTTCTAAAAGAGTTTTGATGTTTAATACATAACAAAATCAATCTAAAAATGCGTTTAGAACATCAAACGGTGTGTTATACTCGTGAATTTTCTCAAACTATGACCTAAATTGTTCGACATTAACAACCTATGTAGAAGTTCAAAATGTGTTTTTGCGATTCCAAACTAGTACATCGGCCGTAAATGTGTACTATGTTGTAGGAATAGTTTCAAAATTAGATAAAAAAAAATATATATATGTTTCATATGTTGATTTGTTGGTTTTAAGCTCGAATGTTGCTCAATTTTGATACAAGCGTATGCGATTCGACATTGAACATCCTATATGATAATTCAAATTTGGTTTTGTGACTCCTAATTGGTATTTATAGTTTCATAAAAGAGTTTAGAAGGTAACACACAAAAAAAAATCATCCCAAATATCGTTTAGAACAACCAGCGGTGTTTTATACTCTTGAATTTTCTCAACTATGACTAAATTGTTCGACATTGAACAAACCTATAAGTTTATTCAAAATATGATTTTGCGATTCCAAACAAGCACATATGGCTGCATATGTATATTATGTTGTAGAAATAGTTTGATAATTAAATTGAAAATATGTTTCGGACGTTGAATGTTGTTCAATTTTGATACATACGTTTGAAATTCGACATTGAACATCCAATATGGTTGTTGAAAAATATATTTTTCTGACTTCTAATTGATATTTATAGTTTTCTCAAAGTGTTTTAATAGTTAATTACATGATGAAATTAATCTAAAAATACGTTTAGAACATCAAACGTTGGGTTATACTCGTGAATTTTCTCAAACTAAGACCTAAATTCTTTGACATTGAACCACCAATATGGAAGCTCAAAATGTGTTTTTGCAATTCCATACTAGTACATCTGGCTGCGTATGTGTACTATGTTATTGAAATAGTTTAGAAATCGGATTAAAAATATGTTTCGAATATTTTTCAATTTTGATACAAAGGTTTGCTATTCGTCATTGAACATCAATATGATCATTTACAATGTGTTTTGTGACTCCTAATTGAATATAGTTGCCTAAAGAGTTTTGATAGTTAATACATAATGATATCGGTCTAAAGATGCTTTTAGAAACATCTACCGGTATGTTATACTCGTAAATTTTCTCAAACTCGACCTAAATTGTATGATGTTGAACAACCTATATGGTTGATCAAAATGTGTTTTTATGATTCCAAACTGGAACATCTGACTGCGTATGTATACTACGTTATAGAAATAGTTTACAAATCATATTAAAAATATGTTTTGGATGTTGAAATATTGGTTTTAAACTCGAATGTTATTCAATTTCGATCTGGGGCGTATGCGATTCGACATTGAGCGTCCCATATAATAATTCAAATTTGGTTTTGTGACTCCTAATTGGTATTTATAGTTTTCTAAAGAGTTTTGATGGTTAATACATAACGATGGGCTGCTCGTTTAGAACACACAGCGATGGGTTATACTCATGAACTTTCTCAAACTATGACCTAAATTGTTCAACATTGAACAACCTATGTGTTGTTGAAATAGTTTGATAATCGAATTGAAAATATATTTCGGACGTTGAATAGTTGGTTTTAAGCTCGAATTTTGTTCAATGTTGATACAAACGTCTGCGATTCGACATTGAACATTCAATATGGTCATTCAAAATATGTTTTTGTGACTTCTAGTTGATATTTATAGTTTTCTAAAAGAGTTTAATGGTTAATACATAATGAAATCAATCTAAAAAATCGTTTTGAACATCAGCGTGAGGTTATACTTGCGAATTTTCTCAAGCTGTGAACTAAATTTTTCGTCATTGAACAACCTACATGGTTGTTCGGGTTATTCAAAATATATTTTGTGATTCCAAACTAGTACAAGCGGCTTCATATGTATAATGTGTTTTCGAAATAGTTTAAGGATCGAATTAAAAATATGTTTGAATGTTGAGCAGTTGGTTTTAAGCATGAATGTTGTTCAATTTTGACACAAGCGAATGCGATTCGACATTGAACATCGATAAGTAGCATGAGTTTTTTGTGACTCTTAATAGGTATTTATGGTTTTCTAAAGAGTTTTGATGTTTAATACATAACAAAATCAATCTAAAAATGCGTTTAGAACATCAAGCGGTGTGTTATACTCGTGAATTTTCTCAAACTATGACCTAAATTGTTCGACATTAACAACCTATGTAGAAGTTCAAAATGTGTTTTGCGATTCCAAACTAGTACATCGGCCGTATATGTGTACTATGTTGTAGGAATAGTTTTCAAATTAGAAAAAAAAAAATATATATGTTTCATATGTTGAGCTGTTGGTTTTAAGCTCGAATGTTGCTCAATTTTGATACAAGCGTATGCGATTCGACATTGAACATCCTATATGATAATTCAAATTTGGTTTTGTGACTCCTAATTGGTATTTATAGTTTCATAAAAGAGTTTAGAAGGTTAACACAAAAAAATCATCCCAAATATCGTTTAGAACAACCAGCGGTGTTTTATACTCTTGAATTTTCTCAACTATGACTAAATTGTTCGACATTGAACAAACCTATAAGTTTATTCAAAATATGATTTTGCGATTCCAAACAAGCACATATGGCTGCATATGTATATTATGTTGTAGAAATAGTTTGATAATTAAATTGAAAATATGTTTGGACGTTGAATGTTGTTCAATTTTGATACATCGTTTGAAATTCGACATTGAACATCAATATGGTTGTGAAAAAAAAATATATTTTCGACTTCTAATTGATATTTATAGTTTTCTCAAAGTGTTTTAATAGTTAATTACATGATGAAATTAATCTAAAAATACGTTTAGAACATCAAACGTTGGGTTATACTCGTGAATTTTCTCAAACTAAGACCTAAATTCTTTGACATTGAACCACCAATATGGAAGCTCAAAATGTGTTTTTGCAATTCCATACTAGTACATCTGGCTGCGTATGTGTACTATGTTATTGAAATAGTTTAGAAATCGGATTAAAAATATGTTTCGAATATTTTTCAATTTTGATACAAAGGTTTGCTATTAAGTCATTGAACATCAATATGATCATTTACAATGTGTTTTGTGACTCCTAATTGAATATAGTTGCCTAAAAGAGTTTTGATAGTTAATACATAATGATATCAGTCTAAAGATGCTTTTAGAAACATCTACCGGTATGTTATACTCGTAAATTTTCTCAAACTACGACGACCTAAATTGTATGATGTTGAACAACCTATATGGTTGATCAAAATGTGTTTTATGATTCAAGCTGGAACATCATTGCGTATGTATACTACGTTATAGAAATAGTTTACAAATCATATTAAAAATATGTTTTGGATGTTGAAATATTGGTTTTAAACTCGAATGTTATTCAATTTTCGTCTGGGGCGTATGCGATTCGACATTGAGCGTCCCATATAATAATTCAAATTTGGTTTTGTGACTCCTAATTGGTATTTATAGTTTTCTAAAGAGTTTTGATGGTTAATACATAACGATGGGCTATCGTTTAGAACACACAGCGATGGGTTATACTCATGAACTTTCTCAAACTATGACCTAAATTGTTCAACATTGAACAACCTATGTGTTGTTGAAATAGTTTGATAATCGAATTGAAAATATATTTCGGACGTTGAATAGTTGGTTTTAAGCTCGAATTTTGTTCAATGTTGATACAAACGTCTGCGATTCGACATTGAACATTCAATATGGTCATTCAAAATATGTTTTTGTGACTTCTAGTTGATATTTATAGTTTTCTAAAAGAGTTTAATGGTTAATACATAATGAAATCAATCTAAAAATGCGTTTTGAACATCAGCGTAGGTTATACTTGCGAATTTTCTCAAACTGTGAACTAAATTTTTCGTCATTGAACAACCTACATGGTTGTTCAGGTTGTTCAAAATATATTTTTGTGATTCCAAACTAGTACAACTGGCTTCATATGTATAATGTGTTTTCGAAATAGTTTAAGGATCGAATTAAAAATATGTTTGAATGTTGAGCAGTTGGTTTTAAGCATGAATGTTGTTCAATTTTGACACAAGCGAATGCGATTCGACATTGAACATCGATAAGTAAGTAGCATGAGTTTTGTGACTCTTAATAGGTATTTATGGTTTTCTAAAGAGTTTTGATGTTTAATACATAACAAAATCAATCTAAAAATGCGTTTAGAACATCAAGCGGTGTGTTATACTCGTGAATTTTCTCAAACTATGACCTAAATTGTTCGACATTAACAACCTATGTAGAAGTTCAAAATGTGTTTTGCGATTCCAAACTAGTACATCGGCCGTAAATGTGTACTATGTTGTAGGAATAGTTTCAAATTAGATAAAAAAAAAAAATATATATGTTTCATATGTTGAGTGTTGTTGGTTTTAAGCTCGAATGTTGCTCAATTTTGATACAAGCGTATGCGATTCGACATTGAACATCCTATATGATAATTCAAATTTGGTTTTGTGACTCCTAATTGGTATTTATAGTTTCATAAAAGAGTTTAGAAGGTTAAACACAAAAAAATCATCCCAAATATCGTTTAGAACAACCAGCGGTGTTTTATACTCTTGAATTTTCTCAACTATGACTAAATTGTTCGACATTGAACAAACCTATAAGTTTATTCAAAATATGATTTTGCGATTCCAAACAAGCACATATGGCTGCATATGTATATTATGTTGTAGAAATAGTTTGATAATTAAATTGAAAATATGTTTGGACGTTGAATGTTGTTCAATTTTGATACATACGTTTGAAATTCGACATTGAACATCAATATGGTTGTTGAAAAATATATTTTCGACTTCTAATTGATATTTATAGTTTTCTCAAAGTGTTTTAATAGTTAATTACATGATGAAATTAATCTAAAAAATACGTTTAGAACATCAAACGTTGGGTTATACTCGTGAATTTTCTCAAACTAAGACCTAAATTCTTTGACATTGAACCACCAATATGGAAGCTCAAAATGTGTTTTTGCAATTCCATACTAGTACATCTGGCTGCGTATGTGTACTATGTTATTGAAATAGTTTAGAAATCGGATTAAAAATATGTTTCGAATATTTTTCAATTTTGATACAAAGGTTTGCTATTTGTCATTGAACATCCAATATGATCATTTACAATGTGTTTTGTGACTCCTAATTGAATATAGTTGCCTAAAAGAGTTTTGATAGTTAATACATAATGATATCAGTCTAAAGATGCTTTTAGAAACATCTACCAGTATGTTATACTCGTAAATTTTCTCAAACTACGACCTAAATTGTATGATGTTGAACAACCTATATGGTTGATCAAAATGTGTTTTTATGATTCCAAACTGGAACATCTGACTGCGTATGTATACTACGTTATAGAAATAGTTTACAAATCATATTAAAAATATGTTTTGGATGTTGAAATATTGGTTTTAAACTCGAATGTTATTCAATTTCGATACAGACGTATGCGATTCGACATTGAACGTCCCATATAATAATTCAAATTTGGTTTTGTGACTCCTAATTGGTATTTATAGTTTTCTAAAAGAGTTTTGATGGTTAATACATAACGATGGGCTATACGTTTAGAACACACAACGATGGGTTATACTCATGAACTTTCTCAAACTATGACCTAAATTGTTCAACATTGAACAACCTATGTGTTGTTGAAATAGTTTGATAATCGAATTGAAAATATATTTCGGACGTTGAATAGTTGGTTTTAAGCTCGAATTTTGTTCAATGTTGATACAAACGTCTGCGATTCGACATTGAACATTCAATATGGTCATTCAAAATATGTTTTGTGACTTCTAGTTGATATTTATAGTTTTCTAAAAGAGTTTAATGGTTAATACATAATGAAATCAATCTAAAAATGCGTTTTTTGAACATCCAGCGAGGTTATACTTGCGAATTTTCTCAGCTGTGAACTAAATTTTTCGTCATTGAACAACTACATGGTTGTTCGGGTTATTCAAAATATATTTTGTGATTCCAAACTAGTACAAGCGGCTTCATATGTATAATGTGTTTTCGAAATAGTTTAAGGATCGAATTAAAAATATGTTTGAATGTTGAGCAGTTGGTTTTAAGCATGAATGTTGTTCAATTTTGACACAAGCGAATACGATTCGACATTGAACATCGATAAGTAAGTAGCATGAGTTTTGTGACTCTTAATAGGTATTTATGGTTTTCTAAAGAGTTTTGATGTTTAATACATAACAAAATCAATCTAAAAATGCGTTTAGAACATCAAGCGGTGTGTTATACTCGTGAATTTTCTCAAACTATGACCTAAATTGTTCGACATTAACAACCTATGTAGAAGTTCAAAATGTGTTTTGCGATTCCAAACTAGTACATCGGCCGTATGTGTACTATGTTTGTAGGAATAGTTTCAAATTAGAAAAAAAAATATATATATTTCATATGTTGAATTTGTTGGTTTTAAGCTCGAATGTTGCTCAATTTTGATACAAGCGTATGCGATTCGACATTGAACATCCTATATGATAATTCAAATTTGGTTTTGTGACTCCTAATTGGTATTTATAGTTTCATAAAAGAGTTTAGAAGGTTAACACACAAAAAAATCATCCCAAATATCGTTTAGAACAACCAGCGGTGTTTTATACTCTTGAATTTTCTCAACTATGACTAAATTGTTCGACATTGAACAAACCTATAAGTTTATTCAAAATATGATTTTGCGATTCCAAACAAGCACATATGGCTGCATATGTATATTATGTTGTAGAAATAGTTTGATAATTAAATTGAAAATATGTTTTGGACGTTGAATGTTGTTCAATTTTGATACATACGTTTGAAATTCGACATTGAACATCCAATATGGTTGTTGAAAAATATATTTTTCTGACTTCTAATTGATATTTATAGTTTTCTCAAAGTGTTTTAATAGTTAATTACATGATGAAATTAATCTAAAAATACGTTTAGAACATCAAACGTTGGGTTATACTCGTGAATTTTCTCAAACTAAGACCTAAATTCTTTGACATTGAACCACCAATATGGAAGCTCAAAATGTGTTTTTGCAATTCCATACTAGTACATCTGGCTGCGTATGTGTACTATGTTATTGAAATAGTTTAGAAATCGGATTAAAAATATGTTTCGAATATTTTTCAATTTTGATACAAAGGTTTGCTATTAAGTCATTGAACATCAATATGATCATTTACAATGTGTTTTGTGACTCCTAATTGAATATAGTTGCCTAAAGAGTTTTGATAGTTAATACATAATGATATCGGTCTAAAGATGCTTTTAGAAACATCTACCGGTATGTTATACTCGTAAATTTTCTCAAACTCGACCTAAATTGTATGATGTTGAACAACCTATATGGTTGATCAAAATGTGTTTTTATGATTCCAAACTGGAACATCTGACTGCGTATGTATACTACGTTATAGAAATAGTTTACAAATCATATTAAAAATATGTTTTGGATGTTGAAATATTGGTTTTAAACTCGAATGTTATTCAATTTCGATCTGGGGCGTATGCGATTCGACATTGAGCGTCCCATATAATAATTCAAATTTGGTTTTGTGACTCCTAATTGGTATTTATAGTTTTCTAAAGAGTTTTGATGGTTAATACATAACGATGGGCTATACGTTTAGAACACACAACGATGGGTTATACTCATGAACTTTCTCAAACTATGATCTAAATTGTTCAACATTGAACAACCTATGTGTTGTTGAAATAGTTTGATAATCGAATTGAAAATATATTTCGGACGTTGAATAGTTGGTTTTTAAGCTCGAATTTTGTTCAATGTTGATACAAGCGTCTGCGATTCGACATTGAACATTCAATATGGTCATTCAAAATATGTTTTGTGACTTCTAGTTGATATTTATAGTTTTCTAAAAGAGTTTAATGGTTAATACATAATGAAATCAATCTAAAAATGCGTTTTGAACATCCAACGCAGGTTATACTTGCGAATTTTCTCAAACTGTGAACTAAATTTTTCGTCATTGAACAACCTACATGGTTGTCCAGGTTGTTCAAAATATATTTTTGTGATTCCAAACTAGTACAACTGGCTTCATATGTATAATTTGTTTTCGAAATAGTTTAAGGATCGAATTAAAAATATGTTTCGAATGTTGAACAGTTGGTTTTAAGCATGAATGTTGTTCAATTTTGACACAAACGATTGCGATTCGACATTGAACATCCAGTAAGTAGCATGAGTTTTTGTGACTCTTAATAGGTATTTATGGTTTTCTAAAAGAGTTTTGATGTTTAATACATAACAAAATCAATCTAAAAATGCGTTTAGAACATCAAACGGTGTGTTATACTCGTGAATTTTCTCAAACTATGACCTAAATTGTTCGACATTAACAACCTATGTAGAAGTTCAAAATGTGTTTTGCGATTCCAAACTAGTACATCGGCCGTATATGTGTACTATGTTGTAGGAATAGTTTCAAATTAGATAAAAAATATATATATGTTTCATATGTTGAGCTGTTGGTTTTAAGCTCGAATGTTGCTCAATTTTGATACAAGCGTATGCGATTCGACATTGAACATCCTATATGATAATTCAAATTTGGTTTTGTGACTCCTAATTGGTATTTATAGTTTCATAAAAGAGTTTAGAAGGTTAACACAAAAAAATCATCCCAAATATCGTTTAGAACAACCAGCGGTGTTTTATACTCTTGAATTTTCTCAACTATGACTAAATTGTTCGACATTGAACAAACCTATAAGTTTATTCAAAATATGATTTTGCGATTCCAAACAAGCACATATGGCTGCATATGTATATTATGTTGTAGAAATAGTTTGATAATTAAATTGAAAATATGTTTGGGACGTTGAATGTTGTTCAATTTTGATACATCGTTTGAAATTCGACATTGAACATCAATATGGTTGTTGAAAAATATATTTTTTCGACTTCTAATTGATATTTATAGTTTTCTCAAAGTGTTTTAATAGATAATTACATGATGAAATTAATCTAAAAACGCGTTTAGAACATCAAACGTTGGGTTATACTCGTGAATTTTCTCAAACTAAGACCTAAATTCTTTGACATTGAACCACCAATATAGAAGCTCAAAATGTGTTTTTACAATTCCATACTAGTACATCTGGCTGCGTATGTGTACTATGTTTTGAAATAGTTTAGAAATCGGATTAAAAATATGTTTGAATATTTTTCAATTTTGATACAAAGGTTTGCTATTAAGTCATTGAACATCAATATGATCATTTACAATGTGTTTTGTGACTCCTAATTGAATATAGTTGCCTAAAAGTTTTGATAGTTAATACATAATGATATCGGTCTAAAGATGCTTTTAGAAACATCTACCGGTATATGTTATACTCGTAAATTTTTCTCAAACTACGACCTAAATTGTATGATGTTGAACAACCTATATGGTTGATCAAAATGTGTTTTATGATTTCAAGCTGGAACATCATCATTGCGTATGTATACTACGTTATAGAAATAGTTTACAAATCATATTAAAAATATGTTTTGGATGTTGAAATATTGGTTTTAAACTCGAATGTTATTCAATTTCGATCTGGGGCGTATGCGATTCGACATTGAGCGTCCCATATAATAATTCAAATTTGGTTTTGTGACTCCTAATTGGTATTTATAGTTTTCTAAAGAGTTTTGATGGTTAATACATAACGATGGGCTATCGTTTAGAACACACAGCGATGGGTTATACTCATGAACTTTCTCAAACTATGACCTAAATTGTTCAACATTGAACAACCTATGTGTTGTTGAAATAGTTTGATAATCGAATTGAAAATATATTTCGGACGTTGAATAGTTGGTTTTAAGCTCGAATTTTGTTCAAATGTTGATACAAGCGTCTGCGATTCGACATTGAACATTCAATATGGTCATTCAAAATATGTTTTGTGACTTCTAGTTGATATTTATAGTTTTCTAAAAGAGTTTAATGGTTAATACATAATGAAATCAATCTAAAAATGCGTTTTGAACATCCAGCGTGAGGTTATACTTGCGAATTTTCTCAAGCTGTGAACTAAATTTTTTCGTCATTGAACAACCTACATGGTTGTTCGGGTTATTCAAAATATATTTTGTGATTCCAAACTAGTACAAGCGGCTTCATATGTATAATGTGTTTCGAAATAGTTTAAGGATCGAATTAAAAATATGTTTGAATGTTGAGCAGTTGGTTTTAAGCATGAATGTTGTTCAATTTTGACACAAGCGATTGCGATTCGACATTGAACATCGATAAGTAGCATGAGTTTTGTGACTCTTAATAGGTATTTATGGTTTTCTAAAGAGTTTTGATGTTTAATACATAACAAAATCAATCTAAAAATGCGTTTAGAACATCAAGCGGTGTGTTATACTCGTGAATTTTCTCAAACTATGACCTAAATTGTTCGACATTAACAACCTATGTAGAAGTTCAAAATGTGTTTTGCGATTCCAAACTAGTACATCGGCCGTATATGTGTACTATGTTGTAGGAATAGTTTCAAAAAGATAGAAAAAAAAATATATATATGTTTTCATATGTTGAGCTGTTGGTTTTAAGCTCGAATGTTGCTCAATTTTGATACAAGCGTATGCGATTCGACATTGAACATCCTATATGATAATTCAAATTTGGTTTTGTGACTCCTAATTGGTATTTATAGTTTCATAAAAGAGTTTAGAAGGTTAACACAAAAAAAATCATCCCAAATATCGTTTAGAACAACCAGCGGTGTTTTATACTCTTGAATTTTCTCAACTATGACTAAATTGTTCGACATTGAACAAACCTATAAGTTTATTCAAAATATGATTTTGCGATTCCAAACAAGCACATATGGCTGCATATGTATATTATGTTGTAGAAATAGTTTGATAATTAAATTGAAAATATGTTTGGACGTTGAATGTTGTTCAATTTTGATACATCGTTTGAAATTCGACATTGAACATCCAATATGGTTGTTGAAAAATATATTTTTCTGACTTCTAATTGATATTTATAGTTTTCTCAAAGTGTTTTAATAGTTAATTACATGATGAAATTAATCTAAAAATACGTTTAGAACATCAAACGTTGGGTTATACTCGTGAATTTTCTCAAACTAAGACCTAAATTCTTTGACATTGAACCACCAATATGGAAGCTCAAAATGTGTTTTTGCAATTCCATACTAGTACATCTGGCTGCGTATGTGTACTATGTTATTGAAATAGTTTAGAAATCGGATTAAAAATATGTTTCGAATATTTTTCAATTTTGATACAAAGGTTTGCTATTAAGTCATTGAACATCAATATGATCATTTACAATGTGTTTTTGTGACTCCTAATTGAATATAGTTGCCTAAAAGAGTTTTGATAGTTAATACATAATGATATCAGTCTAAAGATGCGTTTAGAAACATCTACCAGTAGGTTATACTCGTAAATTTTCTCAAACTACGACCTAAATTGTATGATGTTGAACAACCTATATGGTTGATCAAAATGTGTTTTTATGATTCCAAACTGGAACATCTGACTGCGTATGTATACTACGTTATAGAAATAGTTTACAAATCATATTAAAAATATGTTTTGGATGTTGAAATATTGGTTTTAAACTCGAATGTTATTCAATTTCGATACAGACGTATGCGATTCGACATTGAACGTCCCATATAATAATTCAAATTTGGTTTTGTGACTCCTAATTGGTATTTATAGTTTTCTAAAAGAGTTTTGATGGTTAATACATAACGATGGGCTATACGTTTAGAACACACAACGATGGGTTATACTCATGAACTTTCTCAAACTATGACCTAAATTGTTCAACATTGAACAACCTATGTGTTGTTGAAATAGTTTGATAATCGAATTGAAAATATATTTCGGACGTTGAATAGTTGGTTTTAAGCTCGAATTTTGTTCAATGTTGATACAAACGTCTGCGATTCGACATTGAACATTCAATATGGTCATTCGAAATATGTTTTTGTGACTTATAGTTGATATTTATAGTTTTCTAAAAGAGTTTAATAGTTAATACATAATGAAATCAATCTAAAAATGCGTTTTGAACATCCAACGCAGGTTATACTTGCGAATTTTCTCAAACTGTGAACTAAATTTTTCGTCATTGAACAACCTACATGGTTGTCCAGGTTGTTCAAAAAATATATTTTGTGATTCCAAACTAGTACAAGCTGGCTTCATATGTATAATGTGTTTCGAAATAGTTTAAGGATCGAATTAAAAATATGTTTGAATGTTGAGCAGTTGGTTTTAAGCATGAATGTTGTTCAATTTTGACACAAGCGATTGCGATTCGACATTGAACATCGATAAGTAGTAGCATGAGTTTTGTGACTCTTAATAGGTATTTATGGTTTTCTAAAGAGTTTTGATGTTTAATACATAATAAAATCAATCTAAAAATGCGTTTAGAACATCAAGCGGTGTGTTATACTCGTGAATTTTCTCAAACTATGACCTAAATTGTTCGACATTAACAACCTATGTAGAAGTTCAAAATGTGTTTTGCGATTCCAAACTAGTACATCGGCCGTATATGTGTACTATGTTGTAGGAATAGTTTCAAAATTAGATAAAAAAAAAATATATATATGTTTCAGGATGTTGATTTGTTGGTTTTAAGCTCGAATGTTGCTCAATTTTGATACAAGCGTATGCGATTCGACATTGAACATCCTATATGATAATTCAAATTTG
>JALRMA010000154.1:0-10754 GCA_023638005.1 Forsythia suspensa
CCAAATGTACTGATTTGAAATCACAAAAAATACCTTTTTGAACAACCATTCATGTTGTTCGATATCGAACTAATTTTGGTCAAAATTAAGGGAAATTCAGAGTATAACCTAACGTTGGATATTCTAAAAGTATTTTTCAATTTGATTTCAATGTGTATTAACCATCAAAACATATTTGTGGTACTATATTAACTAATTTTGAGTAACAAAAACTTATTTTGAACCAACATATTAGATGTTTAATCTCGATTTGTAATCTTTTTGGCAATCATAAAACCTACTATCGATTTCTTAGTACACATCTACGAAGCCAAAAATGTACTTTGAAATCAAAAAAAAACACCTTTTGAACAAACATTCATGTTATTCTATGTCGAACAATTTTGGTCAAAATTAAATTAAGCAAAATTCTCGAGTATAACTAACGTTGGATGTTCTAAGCGTATTTTCAATTTGATTTCATTGTGTGCTATGATTCAAAACACATTTATGATACTATATTAACTAATTTGGTGTCACAAAAACTTATTTTGAACCAAAATATTGGATGTTTAATCTCAAATTGTAATCTTTTTGTTCAAATTGTACTACATTCATCAAGTAAAACTCACTTGTAAAATATTCAAAATGTATTTTTAGTTCAATTACCAATCTTTTATACATCGTAGTACCCATACGAATCTAAATGTACTAGTTTGAAATCACAAAATACCTTTTCAACAACCATTCATGTTGTTCAATGTCGAACAATTTTAGTCAATATTAAGGAAAATTCACGAGTATAATCTACTGTTGGATGTTCAAGAAGTATTTTCAATTTGATTTCATTGTGTATTAACCATCAAAACATTTTTACGATACTATATTAACTAATTTTGATTCATAAAAACTTATTTGAAACCAACATAACGAGATGTTTTATCTCGATTTTGCAATCTTTTTACTAAATTGTATAACATCCAATATTAAAACCCACTCTCGAATATACGAAATATATTTTAGTTCGATTTTCAAACATTTATACATCTTAATACACATACAAAATCAAATGTGCTAATTTGAATTCACAAAAACACCTTTTGATCAACCATTCATGGTGTTCAATGTCGAACAATTTTGTTCAAAATTAAAGAAAATTCACAGTATAACCTAACGTTGTATGTTCTAAAAGTATTTTCAATTTGATTTTAATGTGTATTAACTATAAAAACATATTTATGATAATATATTAACTAATTGTAAGTCACAAAAACTTATTTTGAACCAACATATTGGATGTTTAATCTCAAATTGCAGCCGTTTTGTAGAAATTGTACTACATTCAACAAGTAAAACTCACTGTAAAATATTCAAAATGTATTTTTAGTTCAATTACCAAACTTTTATACATCGTAGTACCCATACGAAGCCAAATGTACTAGTTTGAAATCACAAAAAAAAAAAAACCTTTTCAACAACCATTCATGTTGTTCGATGTCGAACAATTTTGGTCAACATTAAAGAAAATTCACGAGTATAACCTAATGTTGGATGTTCTAAACGTATTTACGAGTTGATTTCATTGTGTATTAACCATCAAAACATATTTATGAAACTATATTAACTAATTTTGATTGACAAATACATATTTGGAACCAACATATTGGATGTTTAATATCGATTTGCGATCTTTTTTTACTAAATTGTACAACATTCAATCGTAAAGCCCACTCTCGAATATATGAAATGTATATTTAGTTCGATTTTCAATCTTTTATACATCTTAGTACACATACAAAGCCAAATGTGCTAGTTTGAAATCACAAAAATACCTTTTGAACAACCATTCATGTTGTTCAATATCGAATAATTTTGGTCAAAATTAAGGAAATTCACAGTATAACCTAACGTTGGATATTCTAAAAGTATTTTCAATTTGATTTCAATGTGTATTAACCATCAAAACATATTTATGGTACTATATTAACTAATTTTGAGTAACAAAAACTTATTTTGAACCAACATATTAGATGTTTAATCTCGATTTGTAATCTTTTTTGGCAATCATAAAACCTACTATCGATTTCTTAGTACACATCTGAGCCAAATGTGCACTTTGAAATCAAAAAAAACACCTTTTGAACAAACATTCATGTTATTCTATGTCGAACAATTTTGGTCAAAATTAAATTAAGCAAAATTCTCGAGTATAACCTAACGTTGGATGTTCTAAGCGTATTTTCAATTTGATTTCATTGTGTGCTAATGATTAAAACACATTTATGATACTATATTAACTAATTTGGTGTCACAAAAACTTATTTTGAACAAAATATTGGATGTTTAATCTCAAATTGTAATCTTTTTTGTTCAAATTGTACTACATTCATCAAGTAAAACTCTTTGTAAAATATTCAAAATGTATTTTTAGTTCAATTACCAATCTTTTATACATCGTAGTACCCATACGAATCTAAATGTACTAGTTTGAAATCACAAAAATACCTTTTCAACAACCATTCATGTTGTTCAATGTCGAACAATTTTAGTCAATATTAAGGAAAATTCAGTATAATCTCTTTGTTGGATGTTCAAAAGTATTTTCAATTTGATTTCATTGTGTATTAACCATCAAAACATTTTACGATACTATATTAACTAATTTTGATTCATAAAAACTTATTTGAAACCAACATAACGAGATGTTTTATCTCGATTTGCAATCTTTTTACTAAATTGTATAACATCAATATTAAAACCCACTCTCGAATATACGAAATATATTTTTAGTTCGATTTTCAAACATTTATACATCTTAATACACATACAAAATCAAATGTGCTAATTTGAATTCACAAAAACACCTTTTGATCAACCATTCATGGTGTTCAATGTCGAACAATTTTGTTCAAAATTAAAGAAAATTCACGAGTATAACCTAACGTTGTATGTTCTAAAAGTATTTTCAATTTGATTTTAATGTGTATTAACTATAAAAACATATTTATGATAATATATTAACTAATTGTAAGTCACAAAAACTTATTTTGAACCAACATATTGGATGTTTAATCTCAAATTGCAGCCGTTTTTGTAGAAATTGTACTACATTCAACCGTAAAACTCACTGTAAAATATTCAAAATGTATTTTTAGTTCAATTACCAAACTTTTATACATCGTAGTACCCATACGAAGCCAAATGTACTAGTTTGAAATCACAAAAAAAAACCTTTTCAACAACCATTCATGTTGTTCGATGTCGAGCAATTTTGGTCAACATTAAAGAAAATTCATGAGTATAACCTAATGTTGGATGTTCTAAACGTATTTCCGAGTTGATTTCATTGTGTATTAACCATCAAAACATATTTATGAAACTATATTAACTAATTTTGATTGACAAATACATATTTGGAACCAACATATTGGATGTTTAATATCGATTTGCGATCTTTTTTTACTAAATTGTACAACATTCAATCGTAAAACCCACTCTCGAATATCTGAAATGTATATTTAGTTCGATTTTCAATCTTTTATACATCTTAGTACACATACAAAGCCAAATGTGCTAGTTTGAAATCACAAAAATACCTTTTGAACAACCATTCATGTTGTTCAATATCGAATAATTTTGGTCAAAATTAAGGGAAATTCACAGTATAACCTAACGTTGGATATTCTAAAAGTATTTTCAATTTGATTTCAATGTGTATTAACCATCAAAACATATTTATGGTACTATATTAACTAATTTTGAGTAACAAAAACTTATTTTGAACCAACATATTAGATGTTTAATCTCGATTTGTAATCTTTTTTGGCAATCATAAAACCTACTATCGATTTCTTAGTACACATGTGAAGCCAAATGTGCACTTTGAAATCAAAAAAACACCTTTTGAACAAACATTCATGTTATTCTATGTCGAACAATTTTGGTCAAAATTAAATTAAGCAAAATTCTCGAGTATAACCTAACGTTGGATGTTCTAAACGTATTTTCAATTTGATTTCATTGTGTGCTATGAGTTAAAACACATTTATGATACTATATTAACTAATTTGGTGTCACAAAAACTTATTTTGAACCAAAATATTGGATGTTTAATCTCAAATTGTAATCTTTTGTTCAAATTGTACTACATTCATCAAGTAAAACTCTTTGTAAAATATTCAAAATGTATTTTAGTTCAATTACCAATCTTTTATACATCGTAGTACCCATACGAATCTAAATGTACTAGTTTGAAATCACAAAAATACCTTTTCAACAACCATTCATGTTGTTCAATGTCGAACAATTTTAGTCAATATTAAGGAAAATTCACAGTATAATCTCTTTGTTGGATGTTCAAAAAGTATTTTCAATTTGATTTCATTGTGTATTAACCATCAAAACATTTTTACGATACTATATTAACTAATTTTGATTCATAAAAACTTATTTGAAACCAACATAACAGATGTTTTATCTCGATTTGCAATCTTTTTTACTAAATTGTATAACATCCAATATTAAAACCCACTCTCGAATATCTGAAATATATTTTTAGTTCGATTTTCAAACATTTATACATCTTAATACACATACAAAATCAAATGTGCTAATTTGAATTCACAAAAACACCTTTTGATCAACCATTCATGGTGTTCAATGTCGAACAATTTTGTTTAAAATTAAAGAAAATTCAGTATAACCTAACGTTGTATGTTCTAAAAGTATTTTCAATTTGATTTTAATGTGTATTAACTATAAAAACATATTTATGATAATATATTAACTAATTGTAAGTCACAAAAACTTATTTTGAACCAACATATTGGATGTTTAATCTCAAATTGCAGCCGTTTTTGTAGAAATTGTACTACATTCAATAGTAAAACTCCTTTGTAAAATATTCAAAATGTATTTTTAGTTCAATTACCAAACTTTTATACATCGTAGTACCCATCTGAAGCCAAATGTACTAGTTTGAAATCACAAAAAAAAAAACCTTTTCAACAACCATTCATGTTGTTCGATGTCGAGCAATTTTGGTCAACATTAAAGAAAATTCAGAGTATAACCTAATGTTGGATGTTCTAAGCGTATTTTCGAGTTGATTTCATTGTGTATTAACCATCAAAACATATTTATGAAACTATATTAACTAATTTTGATTGACAAATACATATTTGGAACCAACATATTGGATGTTTAATATCGATTTGCGATCTTTTTTACTAAATTGTACAACATTCAATCGTAAAACCCACTCTCGAATATGAAATGTATATTTAGTTCGATTTTCAATCTTTTATACATCTTAGTACACATACAAAGCCAAATGTGCTGGTTTGAAATCACAAAAATACCTTTTGAACAACCATTCATGTTGTTCAATATCGAATAATTTTGGTCAAAATTAAGGAAATTCACAGTATAACCTAACGTTGGATATTCTAAAAGTATTTTCAATTTGATTTCAATGCGTATTAACCATCAAAACATATTTATGGTACTATATTAACTAATTTTGAGTAACAAAAACTTATTTTGAACCAACATATTAGATGTTTAATCTCGATTTGTAATCTTTTTTGGCAATCATAAAACCTACTATCGATTTCTTAGTACACATGCGAAGCCAAATGTGCACTTTGAAATCAAAAAAACACCTTTTGATCAAACATTCATGTTATTCTATGTCGAACAATTTTAGTCAAAATTAAATTAAGCAAAATTCTCGAGTATAACCTAACGTTGGATGTTCTAAACGTATTTTCAATTTGATTTCATTGTGTGCTATGAGTTAAAACACATTTATGATACTATATTAACTAATTTGGTGTCACAAAAACTTATTTTTGAACAAAATATTGGATGTTTAATCTCAAATTGTAATCTTTTTGTTCAAATTGTACTACATTCATCAAGTAAAACTCCTTTGTAAAATATTCAAAATGTATTTTTAGTTCAATTACCAATCTTTTATACATCGTAGTACCCATACGAATCTAAATGTACTAGTTTGAAATCACAAAAATACCTTTTCAACAACCATTCATGTTGTTCAATGTCGAACAATTTTAGTCAATATTAAGGAAAATTCACGAGTATAATCTCTTGTTGGATGTTCAAAAGTATTTTCAATTTGATTTCATTGTGTATTAACCATCAAAACATTTTACGATACTATATTAACTAATTTTGATTCATAAAAACTTATTTGAAACCAACATAACGAGATGTTTTATCTCGATTTGCAATCTTTTTACTAAATTGTATAACATCCAATATTAAAACCCACTCTCGAATATACGAAATATATTTTTAGTTCGATTTTCAAACATTTATACATCTTAATACACATACAAAATCAAATGTGCTAATTTGAATTCACAAAAACACCTTTTGATCAACCATTCATGGTGTTCAATGTCGAACAATTTTGTTCAAAATTAAAGAAAATTCACAGTATAACCTAACGTTGTATGTTCTAAAAGTATTTTCAATTTGATTTTAATGTGTATTAACTATAAAAACATATTTATGATAATATATTAACTAATTGTAAGTCACAAAAACTTATTTTGAACCAACATATTGGATGTTTAATCTCAAATTGCAGGCGTTTTTTGTAGAAATTGTACTACATTCAACCGTAAAACTCCTTTGTAAAATATTCAAAATGTATTTTTAGTTCAATTACCAAACTTTTATACATCGTAGTACCCATCTGAAGCCAAATGTACTAGTTTGAAATCACAAAAAAAAACCTTTTCAACAACCATTCATGTTGTTCGATGTCGAGCAATTTTGGTCAACATTAAAGAAAATTTGAGTATAACCTAATGTTGGATGTTCTAAATGTATTTCGAGTTGATTTCATTGTGTATTAACCATCAAAACATATTTATGAAACTATATTAACTAATTTTGATTGACAAATACATATTTGGAACCAACATATTGGATGTTTAATATCGATTTGCGATCTTTTTTACTAAATTGTACAACATTCAATCGTAAAACCCACTCTCGAATATACGAAAATGTATATTTAGTTCGATTTTCAATCTTTTATACATCTTAGTACACATACAAAGCCAAATGTGCTAGTTTGAAATCACAAAAATACCTTTTGAACAACCATTCATGTTGTTCAATATCGAATAATTTTGGTCAAAATTAAGGGAAATTCACGAGTATAACCTAACGTTGGATATTCTAAAGTATTTTCAATTTGATTTCAATGTGTATTAACCATCAAAACATATTTATGGTACTATATTAACTAATTTTGAGTAACAAAAACTTATTTTGAACCAACATATTAGATGTTTAATCTCGATTTGTAATCTTTTTTGGCAATCATAAAACCTACTATCGATTTCTTAGTACACATCTGAAGCCAAATGTGCACTTTGAAATCAAAAAAAACACCTTTTGAACAAACATTCATGTTATTCTATATGTCGAACAATTTTGGTCAAAATTAAATTAAGCAAAATTCTCGAGTATAACCTAACGTTGGATGTTCTAAGCGTATTTTCAATTTGATTTCATTGTGTGCTAATGAGTTAAAACACATTTATGATACTATATTAACTAATTTGGTGTCACAAAAACTTATTTTGAACAAAATATTGGATGTTTAATCTCAAATTGTAATCTTTTTGTTCAAATTGTACTACATTCATCAAGTAAAACTCTTTGTAAAATATTCAAAATGTATTTTTAGTTCAATTACCAATCTTTTATACATCGTAGTACCCATACGAATCTAAATGTACTAGTTTGAAATCACAAAATACCTTTTCAACAACCATTCATGTTGTTCAATGTCGAACAATTTTAGTCAATATTAAGGAAAATTCACAGTATAATCTCTCTTGTTGGATGTTCAAAAGTATTTTCAATTTGATTTCATTGTGTATTAACCATCAAAACATTTTTACGATACTATATTAACTAATTTTGATTCATAAAAACTTATTTGAAACCAACATAACGAGATGTTTTATCTCGATTTGCAATCTTTTTTACTAAATTGTATAACATCAATATTAAAACCCACTCTCGAATATACGAAAATATATTTTTAGTTCGATTTTCAAACATTTATACATCTTAATACACATACAAAATCAAATGTGCTAATTTGAATTCACAAAACACCTTTTGATCAACCATTCATGGTGTTCAATGTCGAACAATTTTGTTCAAAATTAAAGAAAATTCACAGTATAACCTAACGTTGTATGTTCTAAAAGTATTTTCAATTTGATTTTAATGTGTATTAACTATAAAAACATATTTATGATAATATATTAACTAATTGTAAGTCACAAAAACTTATTGTGAACCAACATATTGGATGTTTAATCTCAAATTGCAGCCGTTTTCGTAGAAATTGTACTACATTCAACCGTAAAACTCACTGTAAAATATTCAAAATGTATTTTTAGTTCAATTACCAAACTTTTATACATCGTAGTACCCATATGAAGCCAAATGTACTAGTTTGAAATAACAAAAAAAAAACCTTTTCAACAACCATTCATGTTGTTCGATGTCGAACAATTTTGGTCAACATTAAAGAAAATTGTGAGTATAACCTAATGTTGGATGTTCTAAGCGTATTTCGAGTTGATTTCATTGTGTATTAACCATCAAAACATATTTATGAAACTATATTAACTAATTTTGATTGACAAATACATATTTGGAACCAACATATTGGATGTTTAATATCGATTTGCGATCTTTTTACTAAATTGTACAACATTCAATCGTAAAACCCACTCTCGAATATCTGAAATGTATATTTAGTTCGATTTTCAATCTTTTATACATCTTAGTACACATACAAAGCCAAATGTGCTAGTTTGAAATCACAAAAATACCTTTTGAACAACCATTCATGTTGTTCAATATCGAATAATTTTGGTCAAAATTAAAGGAAATTCACGAGTATAACCTAACGTTGGATATTCTAAAAGTATTTTCAATTTGATTTCAATGTGTATTAACCATGAAAACATATTTATGGTACTATATTAACTAATTTTGAGTAACAAAAACTTATTTTGAACCAACATATTAGATGTTTAATGTCGATTTGTAATCTTTTTGGCAATCATAAAACCTACTATCGATTTCTTAGTACACATACGAAGCCAAATGTGCACTTTGAAATCAAAAAAACACCTTTTGAACAAACATTCATGTTATTCTACGTCGAAAAATTTTAGTCAAAATTAAATTAAGCAAAATTCTCGAGTATAACCTAACGTTGGATGTTCTAAACGTATTTTCAATTTGATTTCTTTGTGTGCTAATAGTTAAAACACATTTATGATAGTATATTAACTAATTTGGTGTCACAAAAAACTTATTTTGAACCAAAATATTGGATGTTTAATCTCAAATTGTAATCTTTTTGTTCAAATTGTACTACATTCATCCGTAAAACTCACTGTAAAATATTCAAAATGTATTTTTAGTTCAATTACCAATCTTTTATACATCGTAGTACCCATACGAATCTAAATGTACTAGTTTGAAATCACAAAAATACCTTTTCAACAACCATTCATGTTGTTCAATGTCGAACAATTTTAGTCAATATTAAGGAAAATTCACGAGTATAATCTCTTTGTTGGATGTTCAAGAAGTATTTTCAATTTGATTTCATTGTGTATTAACCATCAAAACATTTTTACGATACTATATTAACTAATTTTGATTCATAAAAACTTATTTGAAACCAACATAACAGATGTTTTATCTCGATTTGCAATCTTTTTACTAAATTGTATAACATCCAATATTAAAACCCACTCTCGAATATACGAAATATATTTTTAGTTCGATTTTCAAACATTTATACATCTTAATACACATACAAAATCAAATGTGCTAATTTGAATTCACAAAAACACCTTTTGATCAACCATTCATGGTGTTCAATGTCGAACAATTTTGTTTCAAAATTAAAGAAAATTCACAGTATAACCTAACGTTGTATGTTCTAAAAGTATTTTCAATTTGATTTTAATGTGTATTAACTATAAAAACATATTTATGATAATATATTAACTAATTGTAAGTCACAAAAAACTTATTTTGAACCAACATATTGGATGTTTAATCTCAAATTGCAGCCGTTTTTGTAGAAATTGTACTACATTCAACAGTAAAACTCAACTTTGTAAAATATTCAAAATGTATTTTTAGTTCAATTACCAAACTTTTTATACATCGTAGTACCCATCTGAAGCCAAATGTACTAGTTTGAAATAACAAAAAAAACCTTTTCAACAACCATTCATGTTGTTCGATGTCGAAACAATTTTGGTCAACATTAAAGAAAATTCACGAGTATAACCTAATGTTGGATGTTCTAAATGTATTTCGAGTTGATTTCATTGTGTATTAACCATCAAAACATATTTGTGAAACTATATTAACTAATTTTGATTGACAAACACATATTTGGAACCAACATATTGGATGTTTAATATCGATTTGCGATCTTTTTTACTAAATTGTACAACATTCAATCGTAAAACCCACACTCGAATATAAAATGTATATTTAGTTCGATTTTCAATCTTTTATACATCTTAATTACACATACAAAGCCAAATGTGCTAGTTTGAAATCACAAAAAATACCTTTTGAACAACCATTCCATGTTGTTCAATATCAATAATTTTGGTCAAAATTAAGTTTCATTCAATATAACTAACGTTGGATATTCTAAAAGTATTTTCAATTTGATT
>JALRMA010000155.1:0-17613 GCA_023638005.1 Forsythia suspensa
ATTATTTTATTTAAAAATACTAGTTATTATTGGTTATTTGCATGAGATAAATCGATAGGCCCAGATACACTATCAAAAGAGCAGCAATGCTGATACCCAAATGCACCATAATTCTTATTTTGCACTATTTTAAGTTAAATAATAGTTAAACTAAAATCCCTTGGTGCATAATATCCATTTATCCACCAAGTAACATCCTCCTGTTGATCAAAACCCCGCGGGCTGCAATATTTTGATGAAAATAAATTACTACTGCCAACAAAATTGCCTCCATTTCGTTAAGATTTTTACGAAATTTTGGCAGCGTATAGAGGCCTCATTCACCTATCATTCGGTCACCTGAACTTTGGGCCAGAAAATTCCCGGTTTCTGCATCACGACAATGACCTTGCGCGATCTCGCCCAGCGTTACGCCATTTTGTTTTTATGGGTATAAGGGTTTAGGATGACGTCATGAAAGCGTTACGAGGGGCGGGGGGTGTCGAAAAATCCGAAATTTAGCGTTACGTATTTTATGAACGGCCCTACTTTTTATTTCAAGACTCAAATCTCCGTTGAAAGATTGTCAATTTAACACAGTCGGCGCAATTCAACCCTCAGTGTTCTGCAATTTTTTTCGAATTGAAGCCGCGTTGGGGGCGGTTCATAAAATACGTAACGCTAAATTTCGGATTCCCCTCCTAAATTTCAAATACATTTGAAAACCCCAAAATTATACAAGTAATGCGTTACAGATACATTACATAAGTAAAAATTATGAGAAAGAGCCTTATTCACAGAGAATTCATCATTTTTCCGCATCAGTTTCCTTCAATATGTAAACTGAAGGAAAGACTACCCCATGATAAATCAGATAGAAGATGAGATGGCGTTTAGGGATAATCTAAACCTCTGTAATAAACTTTATTCTGTCTTTAGTTGTGGTTGAAATATCTTATCAGTCACTGTAAGGTTTAATTATGCAGAAAGAAGGAGTACCTCAAAAATAAATGAAAATTGAGGCGTTGAGAAGCCAAGTGGTACAAGTGCATTGCGACGTTTCAAAATTTACGCGAACAATTTATTTTTTTACAGACGAACTGTTGGACGGATTTGACTGAAAATTTAACTGAATTTTCTTGATAGCGTGAAGAAAATTCAGTCAAATTTTCAATCAAATCCGAATTAAGATTCTAATTAGAGGATCAACTCTTGGTAGTAAGCTAGAATTGTATATTGAGAGGCTAATATTTAAAACTTTCTGGGGGTCACTCAAACCCTTCTCTATTAGGGGTTGTCGATGTCCACCTTTTTTTTTTTTTTTTTTTTTTTTTTTACGCTGTGCCACCGCTGATGGGAGAGACCCCCGGAACCGCCTCCCGCATTACTTCAGGGATCAGCCCCATCGCAAGCCCATTCTCTCTGGGGCACCCTTGATCTGAGACCATCAAATTTTTGGGCACCCCAACCGGCATTCGAACCTGGACCTTAGGGTTAGAAGTAAGTTGCGCTAACCACTAGACCAATGAGGTCGGCTGTCGGTGTCCACCTAGACCTCCTATACTCACAACTGCCACTGCTAGCAGTGTAGGTGTAGGTCCTGCCTTATACGTCTAACTTAGAAACAATCATACACTTCCCACCTTCCCAGTCAATTCTCGAAATTCTGGTTAAGGCCATAGGAATTTTTGATGTGACTTATATCACAACCGAGGCCAAGGAAGTACACTTGTGTGTCACAGATCTCAGCTTTCAGGATGTGAAAAGACGTCGTTATGGATGCCATGCCCCAAGTTGCCAAATTTGACCAAAAGATTATCAGATTTTACATCAAAATATACAACAGAATATCTGGTGTTCACTATCTTGATGAAATATGACCAAAACAGGCCAGTTTAAGTTTTTTTTTTTGCATCAATTTCATTTCAAATTTTGTAGGAACATTAGACCTCCTTAAAATGACTTTAAAATGTAGGTAATAATAATGGCGAAAATAATAGAAATGGACAGCTTGTATCCCAAAAATCATCTGCAGCCAACTGGAATAAAGAGAGAGAGAGAGAGAGAGAGAGAGAGAGAGAGAGAGAGAGAGCTCTCTGGTCGAATCTGTCTTAAGCCGCCATCGAAATCAGTAACTCTTTGATCCCGTTTTTTGCGAGCAAATAGGCACCCTCCAAAAAGGTGGTCATTGCGCAACTACCCTGGCATTAGCTTTAATCTCGGGAGAGGTTAGAAAGGCTAAAGAGTTTTAGAGGAAATCACATAAAACAAGGTAAAAGCAACTCTCGTCTTTACCATTCTTGTCAGACTGTTACACCATTTTAGGACAAATATAGAGTGGCAATTCGTAACGACCTAAGTGCCATCAGGCTATGTCAAAATTGTGCGGTGTTATATTTTTCCTGAGACCAACTGAAGCCGCTTACAAAAACGAAACTTTCAGCGATAATTCCTATCGTAATAGACTATTTTTTAAAGAAAAAATCACAATTCTGTGTTCATTCGGTTTCTTCGTAAAAAGAAAAGTCTGCACAATTTTTGCAACGCCTGATGGCACTTAGGTCGTTATGAATTTCCACTCTACAAATCTGTGCTGCCTCTAGTACGTAGACAATTTTTGGGCAGGCTCTTCAGTTGTGCTTGGTGCTTTTCAAAATTGAGTATATTTATTCTCTAGAGGCGTTGAGAGGCCAAGTGGTACAAGTGCACTTTTGGGCGAAAATGACTTATGTGCAGTTTTGAGTAGTTTGGGACATAGTCTATCAGACTGCAAAACCGTTTTCCCGAAAAGCCCATAGTTGCTGAGATACAGGAGGTTTTAGATTTTAAGCGGTACAAGTGCAAGCGTTTATCACTCCACCCGTTTTCGTTGCGCTGGCCGGTACAAGTGCAGTGCTCGCAGCAAGGGACCCAGAGAGACTGCCATCACACTGAGCAGGAATAATAAAAATGTGCTATATCTCGAGAACCGTTGATCTTAGCATGAAAATAGTGTCAAATTCAGGGTCAAACTCCGTAGGAGCGAAGGGGAGGGGCATCCAACCGCATTTTTCAAATTTCAAAAAAACCAATATTTGGATGCAGTCACTTATGCCCTTTTGACCCTAATTTGACTAAAATCGGCCGTGTAGGCAAATTTGTGCACTCCTATGTTTGGTTTGTCCAGTTGTAGTGTAATGTGACTGTATTTTAGTCAAATTAGGGTCAAAAGGGCATAAGTGACTGCATCCAAATATTGGTTTTTTTGAAATTTGAAAAATGCGGTTGGATGCCCCTCCCCTTCGCTCCTACGGAGTTTGACCCTGAATTTGACACTATTTTTATGCTAAGATCAACGGTTCTCGAGATATAGCACATTTTGGTATCCACATTTCCAGTTTAAATGGGACGAATAATAATGGTCTGCACTTGTACCGCTTGGCCTCTCAAAATTCCCTTTTTTATAATTTTTATGCACTTGTACCGGTTTAGCGGTACAAGTGCAAGGGTTTTATCACGAAATGGCTATTTCGTTTGGAGGCCAAGTGGTACAAGTGCAGACCTTCCCTTGTTTCAGCTGCTGTAGCTGCCGTAATTATGGTGGCAAAAACCGTCCAGAATATTCCAAAAATCGGATTAGATTCGGTTGTTTATGACGGTTCTTTAACGAGTGAAATGATTTAAACGACGTTTGATGTGACATTGTGTCTGCATTACATTGACATATCAATATAACTACTTTGTCATTTTCTAAAATTGGAAATTAACCAGTTGTGCATAGTGTAATGGATTACGAAAATGGGACCATTTTTTCCCTCTGGAAAGTCTTTGTCGTCAAAATTCCAAATTCGTCAAACCCTAAGAATCGAAAATTTGAATGTAGGTCCATATTGCAAAACTGCAATTCCATACAATGAATTTTATAGAGTTATAGTCACGTTTAAAATGTCTCAGTTTGACCTAGCTTAGTATATCATCATATTTCAGGGTCATAACTATTTCTGATAGAATTTAAAATAATCAACCAAGTAAAAATCACAAAGGTTCAATAAATTTATCTTAAAATACAACTGCCAGTATTTCGTATCTCGTATCAATTATTCCCCTCATGATCTTTCCCGTGACCATTTCCCTGCAAGTAACTTGCTCATATAAACCATTTTTCTGTAACGTTTTTCTTAGTGGGTCATTTTCAAGCACGGAAATCTCATGGCCATTTCCTTGTATACATATCCCTGGAAACCCTCCCGTAAACATTTTCACGTGTATACAAATAAGTAATAGGACAAAAAAAGAAACATACTAACTTTTCCTTCAAACTCCATTCAAGCTTATGAGAAACTATGGTGTAACCTCCGTTTACTCTGTAAAATAATTTACCCACGGGACAAAATCAGCGTAACAAACACCGTATTTTAGAAGAAGTAAATAAATCAGTAAATAGATAAGTTAAATAAATAAATAAAACAACAAATGAATAAACAAAATTTTCATTTTGATTGTGCCAGTATATTTAAGAAATCTGACTCCCGGGGAGAAACGTTGCGGGAAAATGACTGGTGTAATGCTATTAAATTGATAAGGGATATGCAATCGGGATTCGCATCTACCATGAGTTTAAACTTATGAAGTAAACGTAAACTAGTTGACTAGGTTTTTTTTTTTTTTTTTTTTTGGGTTGCACTATGAAGACAAAGTGTAGGCATAGATTCACACTGCTTGAAGTTCGAGCACGCCCCGCCGCGCCGCGCCGCGCCGCTAGGTTGTTCTTCATGTCGATCTGAAGCGACGTGAAGCTGTCCAGCATGGCCAAAACCTCAAGGGAAGTAGTAAAATAAAGTAAGATCGTTTCGAGTCACCTCACCGGGTGACCCGAAACCGGGGGGGACCGTATAATGTATATGTTTCACTTTCATGCCACTCATTATATTTTCTTATTATGTTTAGAATAACAAAGCTATTTTACCGTTACCAGATTCCTTAGCTCTCAAATTTTCTTTGGCACATGCAATCACTTTTTCACGGAGAAAAGTTGTTTAAAATTATCGCACAGAGTTCAATGTCATATCTGGTTAATTATATAATACCAAAGTAAGGATGATAATATAACTATAGTTTAATGGTGAAATTATGAGGTTGGTGGTAATTTTATCAAACCCCGTAATATTAAAAGCCTTGGTTGTTAAAATTACCAACGAAGTTTTAAATATCAACTTTTTCGCAAGTCGGTTAAATTTCTAGGGGTTCGATTAAATTACTACTCGCTTCATATTTTACCATACAAGGATTTATATTATCACCACGGAATTGATGCATATATGATTACCCCAGTGATGCCCATATCCATTGCCCATTACTCAAGCAGCGAATGTTGAAAACCCAAGTTCCCCGTGTAAAGTATAAACTTATATTTTTGGCTACGCCTCATTTTCCACAGATCGTGGATCCACGCACATATTTTTTTACTAAAATAAGGAGGATCGTGGATCCACGAGCAATGTGGAAAAATGAGCAGACCACTATGCAATTTATAGCTCATTTTTCCACGGTTCGTGGATCCACGAGCAACCAAAATTTAATATATTTTTATTGCGAAAAAACCTCAGCGTGGATCCACGCACGATGAATATTTGTTCTAATTTTATTGCTGCAGGGGCCGTCCATAAATGACGTCAGGGTCCTAGGGGGAGGGGGGGGGGTCTAGAGTTACCTGACGGTTACCTGACGGGGTGGGAGGGGGTCAAGTCAAACCTGACGTCAGGTCAAAATCGGCGCGAAGCGCCGATTTTTCAAAAACTTTGGCCGAAAAACGGCGATTTTTGGGCGATTTTCGGATGAAAAACTCCAATTTGGGGGGGGGTTAGCCCAAACTGACGTAATTTTTTAGGGGGGTCAAGAGGTACCTGACGGATACCTGACGGGGGGGGGGGGTCAAAAATCGGAAAAATGACCTGACGTCATTTATGAGTTTGTCATATAAGTATTGAAATCATCAGTTTTGAAAAAACAGAAGTACTCGAGTAAAAACGAACATTTTTTAAAGGAAAACTCTTATATTACATAAGAGAAACTAGCGCACTCTGTTATTCTTAAAGCAAATAGTTTTTCAGTTGAAAAACTTATTCTAAACCAGGGTTTTTGTTTATCATCAAAAGATATATTTATTTGAATACAAGAATTCCGTCTTAACGTCACATCTGGACTTCCTAGCGTAATGGCAAAGTGCTGATCTCACGACCCATGTCCAGCGCGGTTCAAATTTCAAAATAGTGGTTGATGTTTTACGCAGGAACCCAGCCTACAATATTGGAGGGAAAATGAGTAAAGTAATTGAAAAACATTTGCGATTATTAGAATTGTATCACTGTTCCCTTTGTGAAACTATCTAATGTTACACTGCTATTTTCACATTTAAAATGAATAGTTTTTTGGGAGCTTCAGTTTTGAGGTCCATTGAATAAGCTTTTAAAAAGCTATTGAATTTATGTGTTTTTCAAATGTGAAGCAGTAGTGCAACTCTTGTATAACAATAGTTTTACAGAAGAAATATGATGACAGACGGTCTCCAATTACTTTATGCACTCGCGTTTTTAAAAGTTGTAATGATTTCTCATTCGTGTTTTCTTAAAAGTTTTAGTCTAATTTTGCTGCTAGGTTTATTTAATATATGCACGATAATTTAAACATCCATTTCACCTTAATGATGTAAAATTTCTTTGTATCAAGGTCAAGGGATCGAAAAGTTTTTCTGATCTTTAAAACCCGCAAAAGCCTCGGCTTTAATTTTTACGAGGACCCTCAGAGGCTGAGTTACAAAAACGCGGAAAATAACGGCATGTGATACTGAGCCCTGCATGCACCACAGTTTTTTATGACTATCAAGAACATCTTTTGAATGACCCTTTAACTTACACCTCTTCTAAAAGTTAAACAAAAAAAAAAAAAATAAATAAAAAAATTGTAATTATTTGACGCAAATTGCATGTTTGTACATACCGTCGTTTCAAAATGACTGCCCTCTGGGTGAAATTCTACCTCAGTTTTTGTTTCCTGACCGCCATTTTAAAATTGTAATTGCTACAGACTTACGACTTGTCTATATTTTCTCTTAAGCCTTAAGACAAGACGCAAGTTGATCTTTGGAGGAAGATACTGTACCTATCTAATCAGAGTAAACCGTTGTGCACTTATGCAGGTTGGCCACTGTGTGACGTCATAAGACGCTAGTTTTCACCATCGATTATTTCGGTTTCAAATGAGCCCAGACAAAAATTTAAAAACCTAAAGCTTCAACTCAGTGCCTTCTTCCAGAATATGGAGTCTAAAATTTGAAATTCCGACCCTTGGTATACTCCGTTTTGTTAGAAAATTAAAAAAAAAAAAAAAATCAACAACATTTAAACTGAGCTCATTTATTGCTAGTCAAAAATCAGGTATGCAGTAAATTAAGAAAGTGTTCATTTGAATACTAAAATCTGTTTTAAAACTCAAAGTTTAAATAGTTTCACCAAAATCTCAAAGTTTTCAGTGGGTGCTTATTTTGTAATTTCAAAAGTATTGCAATTATGTTAAGTTTCCATGACTTTTATGGCATGTTGAACCTAGTGGATGCATTGGTCCCTAGATACTGGCGAATTTCCACTAAAACCACTGTACAGACCAACAGACTATACGAACGAAAGCTGCTTAAAAGGGCTTGATCAAACTTAAATTTTACTTAAAAGGCTTTCATTTGACTTTAAATTTCCTGATTTAATCAACGCATTTTTAAAGTTGGCTAAGCTTCAAAACAATTACTGCTGACGTTTAAAATGCGTAAGAGAAAGGCAACACTAAATAGCTTTTCTGCAATGCGTGACTTTCTCAATTCTAAAGGAGAACAAGTCTCCAGTCCTTTATTTTAGGTCCTGGGCTCATTTGCTTTAAAAAGGGTATATTTAGGCATTTTCTAATCCCAAATACGTTTTGCGTCGTTTAATACCGAGAATAAGAGGCACAGAGGAAAAAGTTGAGACGAAATAATTAGGAAACGGGAATAGAGGGAACCTGAAAAAGAATAGATAGGTAAGCAAGTTTTAAAGAGAACTAGATCTTGGTTCCTTTTTCCTCACTACAGTTCCCATCGTTCCTTAATAATGTAAAGCAAAAAAGCTGTACGTGGGTGCGTTCAAATTAGAATTCATTTTGTTGTTCCAAGTGAATTTTCAAAGACAATTTATCATTATCATTTTTTAAAATATTTTCTACATCATCTCCAACAATAGTGGAGGTAAATATTCTACGCTCTCAGCGCAGCAAAAACTTTCAAGAAATACATTCAAAATAAGAAAAATCTCGCCTGTGTAGATTTCGTAGTAAGGGGATGTTGTAAGGGATAAATTTGGCAGAAAATATAAAACTTGAAAATTTTGAATTTATTTTAGTTATTGGTTTACCATTCTTAGAACCAGATTATTCTTCATATTGTTTGTTGAAAACCTCTCAAATTCGAGATCAACGGTTTTGGCTAGGAAGTATTGACAGTCAGAGTCGTTGTGGATGATTAGTGAGTTTACTTTAAGTTGACTACCGTATTGCCTCTATGGCTAGACTGAATTTATACACGGTCAATTTTAGAACGAAAGCGCTCAAAAACCTGCAAAATATTTAAAGAAAAGACACCAAGAAATACCTGTTGAAATTTATGACGAGGGAATTTTTTTTTAGCATAAATGTAAGGGCAGAGCTATTCTTTATTTTGTTTTTTCCGACTCAATGATATTTCTCTGCATGCACTTGCGTTCTTCAAAGTCAGCTCATTAAGCTCCTATATATTTTGAGTTTACTCTGCGAGCAGGATTGTTTTTTTGAAAAGTATTTTTTATTATTGGCATCATTACCCGATTCTTGGTCGAACCGAGAATCGATGCACTCTTGTCTAGTTTAGCTATTGGTTGATTCATTGACCGGCGGATTGATTAATTCGTTTATTTATTTATTTGTTTGTTCATTTATTTATTTATTTTATTTATTTATTTATTTATTTATTTATTTATTTATTTATTTATTTATTTATTTATTTATTTATACAGATTATAGGTGTTTAGGGGATCATTATAACGAATCCCCCCTGGGGGGAAATATTTTAAGTATATATAAGTTGATCATGCCAAACCAAATCCTCACAACACTCAACCTGACGTGTTCTGACCTAACCTAAGGTCTCCCTGACCTAACCTAACTTAACCTAACCTAACCTAACCTAAAATTATGTAACGTGATCAACTTACGTGGTCAACTAAAGATGATCAACATATGATCTACATATATAATATTTAAAAAACCAATATATACCTGTGGGTAAATTCTAATTCTAACATCTAATCTTTGACTAAAAAACGTATTGGAGAACTGAAAAAGACACCCTCTCCGTTCTTTAGTACTAAGTTTTTTATCTTTTGAGATTTTAATCTGAAAGAAGCCTTTTTAAACGGTGAGTAAACTCAATCAAACTTTAAAAGTCGTTACGTGACGACTAATGGATGCGGCAGCACTAAACGATAAAGAACAGAAACATCAGCCTAAATGGAACTCTTCTGAAAATTTTGGTGCTAAAAAAGTTGAGTTGAAAAATCTTAATGAGTGATTCTGTGAGATGAACGTTTTGATGGTACATTTCCGTAAATTCTCCTAGCATTTTCCCTCTACGTTTAACAAAAAAACCGGTTTTCTAACAATTTGAGAAAATAGTGTAACCGTCAAAGTAAGCGAAAACGTTTGCATTAATTTTCATTTTGACGAGTTTAGGTCAAATGCATCATGTCAAAAAGTGAGCGATAAACACAAGAAAATCGCGATTTCTGGCGTGGCGCGGCGTCGCAATCACGTCCCCCACTTTGAGCAAAAATATAAGTTTTTCTGAAATTCTGGGGAGCAAAGTGATATGACACGTGAAAGTACCCAAAAATGCGTCTAGAGCCCTATTTTAACAAGTCTAGGTCAAATGCATCATGCCTAAGAGGTAGTGCCGAACACGGGAAAATCGAGATTTCCGGAGTGGTTGCGGCGCGCAGCATTGGCGTTTCCCCGTTGATTATAAGGTTTTCTGAAATTTAGGGGAAAAATTGTTATGACCACGTAAAAGTACCAAAAAGTGTGTCTGTATCCGCATTTAACATGTCGAAGCCAAATTCATCATGCTAAAAGACACGTCAAACGGCCAATAATCGAATTTCGCGAAACCTGACGCACCACTCAACTGACTTGAAATTTTTTTGAAGTATTCGGATATGCTAGCTACTTATAAAGAAAAAACCCACTAACCATTTTTTTTTATATCGTTGAAATTGAGGAAAAATTGAGGAAAAGTTCAGGATTTGAGGGGTTTAAACATTTAATTCAAGGTCAAAATATGATGGGATGACTTTGAATTTTTGCAAGAAACTGCACTATCTAATTAAAATTCTGTCAAATTTTGGTTCATTTCATCAAAGAACACAGAAGATATAAAATGAAACGTGAAAATACCTAAAAAAGTCCCCTATGAGAAGGGGAGGGCAATGGGGAATTTTCCCTGAAAAAACTTGTTTTCAGAACCCCCCCCTCCACTAACTACTGAAATGGTTAAACGGTGAAAATGAAAATCCGTGAGTAGGGACATTTTGGAATTCTTAGCCGAGGATACCCTTTAGAGAAACATATTGGCACCTGACTCGACCAAATCTTTTATCAGGGGTGTAATGGCAACATTTTACGCCAAACCCCGTCCAAATCCGCGGGAGGCCCTGCTGTGTGTCAGCCCTCTCGGCTCTCGAGAGAGAAGAACACATGTTCAAGGATACGGATGCTCCCACGTTGTCAGATTGGGCGGTAAAGAAAATCATTAGATTTTATATCAATGTACGCGGCTATTGATCGGTAAGGCAAAACAGCCATTTGATTCCTTCTAACCTGGTGGCTCATGAGTCATGGCATTTTACCCGACCACATGGGTTAGAGTCTCTTTTCACCATGTTACTTCATCGTTCAATGCTGTCGCATTCATTAGTCATCACTTGAAGCCAGTAAATTGATAACGTGGTAAAGTGCCATCGGGCGTTGTCATAACCGTGCACCGTTTTCTCTATCTCTACTCAAACATATACGGCACATAGAAAAATAAGACTTTCAGGAAAAATTCCTCTCAAAACTATGTATTTTTAAGAAAAAGAGCATACTTTTTTGCTCACTCGGTTTCTCACAAGAAAAAGAAAGCCATGCACGATTTTACAACGCCCGATGGCGCTTACGACGTTATCAATTTACCGGCTTCACTCACGAATTTTAAAGTTTGATTGAGTTTACTCACTGTTTAAAAGACTTTCAGATTAAAATCTCAAAAGATAAAAAGAATTTAGTACTAAAGAACGGAGAGGGTGCCTTTTTTCAGTTCTCCAATACGTTTTTTAGTCAAAGATTAGATGTTAGAATTAGAATTTACCCTCAGGAAATAAATAAACGAATATTAATCAATCCGCCAGTTAATGAATCAGTCAATAGCTGAACTGGACAAGACTGCATCGATTCTCAGTTCGACCAATAATCGGTAATGATGCCAACGATAGAGAAAATGGTTATTAATAGTTAAACGGTTCTGTCAAATAGATCCCTGGTTTTTGATTTTACATGCATCAGGCGCTTGTTTTCGTGGTTAGCAGTGGCGTCTTAACGGAGGATGCAGAAGGGCGAACCACCCCGACCATCAAGCTAAGGGGGGCATCAATCTAGAAGGTTCACTTTCTACGAAAAACAGTCACTTTTAGATTTCTTTTTTTTAAAAGGGTCGATCGACATCCCATTTTCAAGTTATGCAAAGTCGCGTGAAATCAATGAAACTAAATTTTTCAGCCATTGTAAATCTGATGCCCCTTTACTTCTCCATAGGCTACCAGTGTCGAAAAAATGGAGATTTGGCACAAACAATGGCTGCCCCTCTCGTTATTTTGGCCCTGATGGGGCAGAACTTACTTCTGATAATTTCTTGGTGAACCAATGGACTTCCTGTTCTAGGAAATTTTCCAAACATTCCTTTATTCACGGGGTTTATAGGAGAGGTAAATGAACCTATGGAGGTATTTACCACCCTTCTGGCCTTTACTTATTTTTCGCTCTTTAACTTTGAGTTTTTTATGCCGCCAAAAAGTTTGTGCTTCGATAAGTAGGCTACACGCTACGCAGGCTTTCAATGTGGAGGGGTTAAATTAATTAAATTGGCTAAATTAACGTGTCTGGCAAAACGTGAGATATATAAACTCATAAAATAAATTGAACACATCCAACAATGTTATGTAATGTCGCATTAAAGGCAAGGAATTTTATATCTCAACAACTAAGGGGCTGACGAGAACTTCATGTTGTGAGGAAGAGCAACTGTGGGGGTTAGACCTCACCTCTTTCTTTGTGCCTTGTCCCGTTGCAAATTCTGCGGGGCCGTTCATATAAAGCGTTACGCTAAATTTTTGATTGTTTAACACCCCACCCCCGTAACCCTTTTATGACGTCATACTAAACCCTCATACACATGAAAACAAAATGGCGTAACGCTTTCCTTGGCACTCCCTCCCCCCTAGAGCGTTACGTATTTTATGAATGGCCCTGCCTTCTCTTTTTAATCTTTCATCAAAATACAGACCACTTCGAAAACCAATAGTGAAACGGATTATTTATAAGAGATCGGACGAATGGGGAAATTGTGACCTCTTTAAACAGTCATGAAACTATTGTGTTGTTTAGTTCTTGGTTTTGTAACGGTAATATACTACCTTTCAAACAAAATATCAAATATCAGACACTTCTAGGAGCTTTTCATTTTAGGCATTGGCAGGAAGGTCTCTTTCGAAAATTATTGTCTACTGTAAATTATTTTTCCAAATTGCAGAAAAATAACTGCCGTATAATGTAAAGACAGAGAATTGGAAAAGTCAAGTCACTACCGAACACTGTCCGTAGCAAATGACGGCTATCCTGATTTTAACGATATAAAGATGTGAAAAATTAATTTTCCTTGTGCAGTTGGTATAACGTTTTCTAAATAAAATGAAAACCTTTGATAGATCTTGACTGATAAATATCCGCGCTAAATTGGGTCGTAAATATGTATGCAAGACTTCAAACATGTTTCTAAAACAAATCAGCGGCAGAGTCAATAAGTAGAATTCTATTATTTTAAGAGTTTGGCATAATCTGAGTCGTAGAGATCTGAAATAGGGTTAGTACAAAATGGGCACTCTACTGAACCAACGAAATAAGGTGGCTAGCAGTTTGATAATGAATTTTTGGCAATACATGTGACCCGTCGGGGAAAGAGGGTCCTTAACTTCTGCGGTGAAATTTTTTCACAAATGTGAAAAATGCGGTTCAGGTCAAAATTATCGATTGTCTGTTTTAGCGGCAAATGCTTTCTAGAATCCTTAGGAACAACTAAACGAAATTTTAGTTAATCATTTGACCTACAGATATACCGTTTTGAGTCTACCTTTAAGGCCCAAATTAACTTCTAAGGTCCCTACATATTTTTACGTATCATGAATGAACTCAGCGCGAAAAGCTCATGTAAATTGATATGCATGTCAATTTTTGGTTTTTCCATTTAATTACATGTTATTCCCATGTTGTTTTTATACAACTATGGGATTCAAAGGGTTAAAGGTAGGTGACCCAGTACTCGGCCACTTAAGAAAAATTTCGAACTTCAAGGTTACACCAAAATTCAAAACAATCACCAAAAATTTTTAGGAAGGACCTATAACATTGCAAATCTCCTCAGGTTTCATAATATCACACATTTGATAGGTTTTCTATTCGCATTAAACATGAAAATAGGCCGAAAATTCACAAGGGTCTAAGGTCTCCTATTCTCGGCCGGTATGAGACCAAGTCTCCTCATTTCGGCCGGGGGGTACCCCGGTTCTCGGCCATTGTTTTTCGACAACCTAACCTCAAGTGATAAGAGATAAGAGAAGCTGTGAGTGAACGTGAAAACTCATGCTATTGATAAAATAATCAAATTATTTGCAGGAAATTCAGATGAAAGTAATAAAAGTTAGGATGGGAATTATTTTCTGTTTTTTTTCTAATAATTACTCCTTCATGATAAAAAGTAAGTACTGATTTATGTGACCGAGTAGAATTACCTCTCATTTCATTTTATGATAGCAACTTGGAATAGATACTGAAGTAGGTAGGTACTATCTACTTGCGTAAATGGCAAATTTCAAGTCTGTTATCAGAGAAATACAGTATGTTTGTAGAATTTTCAACTATTGAACGTATTTTTAAACGAAAATTTTGATTGCATTAAATGGCCAATTTTTGTAGATATTTCAAAAGAGTGCATCATGCTGAAGGAGGGAAGATATCACGGTTGTTACAAATTTATTAAAATTTACTTAGAGTTTCTTAAGTGCCATGTTTTATTATTCTGCAAATCCCCCAAGCACAAATTGGCGGTCACCTTTCCACTAGCAGTACATCCTATGAAGCAGACCTTCAAAAATTTTGCGCAGTGAAAATTCCATCCTGTACTTGTTGCCAGGTTGAGTGAAATGTCTGGAGCTTTTACAATTGTTAATTTGTGCGTTAAAGTTGCATTTGCTGAGAACTGAAGGAGTTTTAGGGTAACAAATCAGATAAAATGAGGAATTCATTATTCTCTAGTCTTGAATATTAAGGCTGAATCGCATGATTGATAAGTTTTGCCAACTTAATAACTTTTTCCAATTCAAAATGAAACTATGGTCACTGAAGAATATTTATGATTGAAATTATTACGCTTGAATTAAATGAGGAGCAACTAATCTCGGTTTAAAATCTAAAAATTCACACAGCCACCGCATACTGGAGCCCCCCATATCCCATATCCTAATCTTGCTCGGACGGCCGTCGCCCGCGTTCGTCCGGCCGAAAATGGGAGGCATTAGAACATTTTGGCTCCTTAAGATGGCCAAACCTGATTATAAGCCGGCGGCCAATACGAATCCACTTCAAAATTACATGAAAAAAATCCTGAAATCCTGTAGAAGACGATAGGCGTAAAGAAAAGTAAATTCTGTTAAGTACAAAATTGTCATTCCCTAATCCGTGCGGGCAGTTCTCTTAACAAAATCGACAAAAATAGCCATTTTTGACCCTGATCCGAGGTGCTGACTTTTGATAAATAAAGAAAAATACAAAAATGCTAATAAATCCTAAACACTGCATGTCAAAGTGCAGCTTCTTTTATCTATTTTTGAAAACTAAAATTGCTTTTTGCAGTTTTTCCATCTGTTTTGTTTATTTGCTGGTATTCTAAAACCGGCCGACTACTGGGGTCCGGCCGAGAACTGGGTCACCTACCTATTCCACAATCACATATTTGGACCCAGATTAAAGGTTTTGAATTGAATTGGTTTTAAAAATACTCTTGATATACCTGAGCCAACAAATATTTCTTATTTTTTTTTCTTTTTTTAAAACTTCTAAGATCACAGTTTTGATTTCAAGATCAGGATTTTAAGATTAAGAGAATTTTCAGAGACTTCAAGTCTGTTTAAAAGCAATGCATTTTTTAAAAAATAATCGAGTAAAAACATACTTAGACTCGGACTAAAATAAAAAAAATTGCATCGGGCTGATCTTTCAAAGAATCGTAACCTTAGGCGAAAAATTTTTAAAAACCTTTCCAACAACTTAGGATCACTTTGATTCTAAATTGTAATATTGAGATTAAAAAGAATATAAAATGAATTCAGGTATACTTGAAAGTCACAAATGTCGAAATATATTATTTGATGCTCAAACTTTGAAATTGTGGGAAATTTTAGTGAATCTTGAGTATATTTGTAGTCTAAAATTTTTTCTCAAAAATGTTCACAGGACAAGAAGAATCACATTTTGGGCTTAACTCAAATTTTGAGTTAAGTTGATTTTCTGAAAAACCTAGAGTTAATTACTGCTAAGAAAGATTTTTAAAAATTTTAAGAAACTTCCAAGATCACAGTTTTAAAAGCCATAGTGCCTGTGGAGCGTCAAAATATTTTAAAAAATTTTCAGAAAATTTCAATATCATAGTAGGTCTTGATTATTGTTTTTGAGACAAGTCAAATTTTCATAGACTTCTGTCATACCTGGAAGCACTGACATTTTAAACGTTTTTGCAGAACTTCTGGGGAACAATGTTGGACCCAAGACAAAGTTTTGAAACTAGGCTAATATTTTTTTGAGACCTCTGGTATAATTAACTATTACAAAATCGGTTTTCAAAAGTTTAATGTACTTTCAGAGTCACAATTTTATTTTATGCTAAATGTTTTGAGATTCAGTGAATTTTGTGGTCAAGTTTTAGACGTTGTTTTATTTATAGCCCCTAAAATACGTATCAAACATACTTAACCAAGAAGTGAGGATTTAGTTTAAATCGTTCAAAAAAAAAAAAAAAAAAAATAGGCAATGCCGTATTTCTTCTCTCTGGAACCCAAAACTCTACTATGAAAATTAGAAATGGTTTAAAATCGTTTAAACATCTCTTATTTTGGTCGACTGCTGAATAGCTCAAAATCGCTCCTCAGAGAAATAGTTATTGAAAATGTTTCCCAGAGTGCTCGCGACTTCTCAGAGCCCCCTTCCTCCTGGGGATTGTCCCCTCAGACCCTTCAGTCACCATGTCGTATAAAAGGGACAATCCTCTCCTTGAAGATGTCCTGAGTCATGCCACTGCCACTGCACGCCTCACCACAGAATGTAATACTTTAATTTGTGACTACAAAAATATTGCAATTGATGTTGACTTTCCATTTTTCTGTTATTGAACTTATTTAAAGAATTGGGCTCCTAGATCCTAGCAAATTCTCACTAAAACCACATTGCAAAAAACCAACGGACCATACCGCTGCAATCACAGAGTTAACTCAAATTTTACCCAAAAGGCATTCATCAGGCTTGAAATCTCCTAGTCTAGTTAACACATTTTTAAAGTTGGTAAACTTCAAACTGTACTGTACTGTATTATTGATGACACTTTTTAAAATGTGTAACAGAAAGGCAACGTCAAGTAACTTTTCTGCTCAGTATAAACTTCTCAAATCTGAGAAGGACAAGTCTTTAGTCCTCGCTTTTAGTTTTTAGTTTTAGTATTACCTTTAAAAGCTAAAGAGCTTATATTTGAGGATTTTCTCTCATCTCAAGTGCATTTTGCATCGTTTGATACTAGATATACCAGTATGTACATAGATACTAGAGATACTTAAAATAAGAGGCAAAGAAAAGGAAAAGTTAAGATGAAATATTTAGGAAAACGAGAATAAGGCAAATCTGGAATAGGGTAAACAAGCAGATTTTGACAAGGAAACTAGATTTTACTTTTTTCTCCTTACTTTGGATTGATTTACGCAATAACGTCCTATGAACATATATCGAGGTTTACAGGAGAGCAAGTTTTGCAAAAGCATCTCGCAAAACGTTAATATCCGACCGATTTTTAATTACTAAGGCTTTTTTGAAGGCTGACAAGTATTTCTAACAGTGCATGTTGCAAAAACCTTAAAAAGTTAAATAACAATCGAGATATTAACAAACATGTTCATAGGACGTTATTGCAAAACTAAAAATCCCAGATTTTAGTTTTGCAATAACGTCCTATGAACCGTCACTCGCCGCCAGACA
>JALRMA010000156.1:0-18203 GCA_023638005.1 Forsythia suspensa
ATATTTAAACAGAATCCCAAAAACCAAAAAAAATCATCTAACTTTCTTTTAAATTATGGTTCCCGGATACAACCTTTGATTAATTCTGACTTTTTCTAACTTTAATCAAAAAATTCTAAAATTTAAAATTTAAAAAAAATTTTATCAAAATAAACAAATAAATTTCAAAATTTAAGTTTCACATGTTTTTAAAATAAAAAAATTATCAAATTTTTCCAAGGGGACCAAAAGTAGGAAATTTAAAACTTGTTTCAAATTTTTAACTTGACAAATTAAAGCCATTTTAAAAAAATTATTTTAAAATTTACCGGTTAAAAAATAAATCCCCAAAAGTTGTAAGCCCAAAAATTACAAAAATGACCTTTCTACGGTTCTTGAAAATTAATCTTTTCAAAATACATGATCCAAAATTCCCGTTTTCTTACAATTTAACCAATCTAAATAACAATAATGTCTTACCCACAAAAAAAAATTAAAAACACCAGAATAAAGGTACTAAATTTTAAAAAAAACCTTTTTAAACCAAATTCCAAAAACCCAAACTTATGTCAAAATCCAAAAACCAAAAAACCACATAACAATAATCCAAGGAAAAAAATTTAATAATTGTTTCTTTTGTAAAACAAATTAAAAAATTTTCCAAACTTTTAACAAAAGTTAGCAAATTTGATAAGAATTCCAACCTGGGATTTCAATTTTTTCCTTGACAAATATTTTAGGGGTTTAAAAAATTATTTTTATAAATAAATTAAAGCTTGGTTTAACGATAAAGGGTTGGAAACCCTCATTAAGGTCAATGTCCTCAATTTGGGTCGATTTGAATGGAAAAGTTTTTTCTAATATAAAACTTGATTATTCTTGGGACTTGAAAATTTAAATAGCAAAATGTCTAAATTAAAAGAATTAAAAATTACCAAATCCTTACAGAAATAATTGTTAAAGGGGTTTTTTGAATACCAATGAAAACAAATATGGTCAAATATTTGGGGAAAACCAGTTAAAATTGAACGGCTTAAAAGTTAGTTTTAGGTTTCAAAATATCCTTGGTTGGTAAACCATTAAGAAAATTGTTTAAAAATAAAAAAATTAGAAAAAAATATTTTACCCAACAATTTCATACTAAGGGATCATTTAGCTTGGAATCGGGTTAATTGGTAAAAGCCTTTAATTTTCCATAATTTTATTAATTTAAGTGGTTTACGTTTATGGGGTGGAACCTTAATAGTCAAGGTCCATTTTGGTTGAATTTTAAGTAAATGTTGTTTCCCAAATGTAAAAAGGCTTTTATAATTTCCGGAAAAATATTAGGTTAGGTAATAGGGTTAAATTTTGGAGCATATAATATAAATTTTTAATGGTTTTTATACTCAATTTTAAAAGAATACCAATTTTAGTTAATATAGGAATTTTGCTTAAATTGGATTGGTAATTTTAAAAGCTTTAAAGGTTTTCTAAATTTTTCTTTTTAAGACCTAAAATGTTAAGGTTTAAAATTAATTTTTAAAAGGAAGGAATTTATTAAACCCTCTTTAAATTAAATGATTTCAAGAATTTAATTTATTCTTTATAAATTTTACAAATAAAAAAAAAATAAAAATTTTTAATAATTGGAAGGCTGTCTAATTAAAATTTATTGAGAAAAAATAAAAGTTAAAATGATTGGATATTAAAAGTAAATATCAATTTTTCCCACCCGGAAAGGTTTAAATTAAAAAAAAAAAAAAAATTTTTTTTAGGAATGGGGTTTTAGTTTGACCTTGTCAAACAATAATAAGTAAAATTTATTCCCAATTTTTGAAATACCCTTTCCATTGTTAAAAATATGAAAATTCGAAAATGCCCCCAAGGTGGTTAAAGCAAATAAACCCTTATTTTCTTTTATTAAGGTCAAATGGGAACGTCCTCCAAATTCCAAAGTTTCAAAAATAAAAATTTTATTTTTCTCTCTTTTCCATTTATTTTATGAAATTTTAAATAATCCCATTTAATTTGAATATAAGGTAATAAATTAAAAAAAATTTGAATTTTTATTATTTTATTGGGGAATTGTCATAATTTTTGAAAGAATTTAAAGTTTGGTTTTTATCTAAAGGCTATTTATCATTTTTCCACCCTGTTTAAACATGGGAAAAGGATAAATCTTTGCCAAGTACCCAAAGTTTTGGTTAATGATTCAAACCCCCCGGGTTATTTATTTTTCACTTTTTGGAATAACCTTTAATTAATTTATTAAAATATATTTTTTTGGAAAATTGTAAAAAATTTAAAACAAACTTTCCTTATTCCAAGATAAGGGAAGTTTTTAAATCCCGATATCAATTCCACTTTTTTTGTTTCTTTGTTATGTAGTTTGTGTTTACTGGTAATATTACATAAATGTATTGGTTTAAAATTTATTGATACATTTACTTTATAATTAGCATTTTTATATTCAACTTCTATTTGTTTTATATGAATTCCAAAGGATGGTTAAAAGTTATATCCGGTTATTTGTTATTTTGGGAAAAAAGGGGTATCAGGAAGTATATACAATTGGCAAATTATCCCATTTTGTTTAAATACCATCCTGGGATTTCATAAAGTTAAGGGTTTTGGGGTTATTTTGAAATGTATAAATCAACCGTTGCCCAATTTAATTTTTCCCCTCCATAAATTGTTGTGAAAATGAAGTGGTATTTTTATAAGAAGTTCCCTTTTTTACATAAAGGGTTGGGGAAAAAATGGGTTTGAAACCAAAACTGCTTTGTTAATTGCTTTGATGAAAGCAAAAAGTGGTAATTGGAGAATAATGAGAATTAAATTATGTGGGGTGGGGAAAATATGGATGCAATTGCTGGAAATGTGGATTGGGTGGTTTGAAATAATTCCAAATGTAGAAGGAAAATTTAAAAAATTTAGGTTGGATTTCCCTGAAGGTTTTTAAAAAAGGAATTTAAGGATATAAGCAATTGGGCCACATTGGATTTCCCGGGTTTAATAAACAATTGTTTCCCCGAAAAAGTTTGTTTGGGTTGTTTGTTAGATATAGAGTTTGTGAAGAAGTCAAATTCATTTTTAGGTTTGTTTGGGAAAAAGTAATGGGTCCCTAAAGAGAAAGTCTTTTTTCAATTGAATAATAGAAAAATGTAGAGGGCCCGGAACATGCTCTACTATTCACATTGGAACTCATTGTAAGGAAGATGCCGGGGACTGATCGAGAAAATATCAATGAGAAAGAGTTATTATAACCTTTGATTGGAAAGTTTTGTTATATTCCCAAACAGAGAAATTAAAATTCCTTCGCCATGTTTTGAAGGAAAATCCACATTGAGGATTAAAGATATAAATTTCAAGCTTTTTAGGTCAGGAGGTTAGTGGAACAAATTTCCGAAATTTGTTAGATGGAACTTTGCTGCGTATCAAATTATTGAAGCCAAATAAATATTAAATTTATGTTGTGGGGAATTGACTTTGGAATAGGATTGGACTTGGTTCCGAATTTGGAAAATAACTGCTCAAGGATTTGTGTTATTTCCGGCAAAAGCATTCCTTGATTTAAAATGCTCCTTTGAATCGGTTTTAGGACGAAAAAACTTAAGGTTTTTCCAAATTGATTTACCTATTTTAAAGCAAGGGCAACCCTGTTTGAGGCAACATTTTTTGAAAAAAACATGGAAGTTTGGAAAAATTTGGGGCCATTTTGGGATAAGCCATTTAAAGGGTTCATACTTCATGCCAAAAACGGAATGGAAAACTTTAAGGGGCAATTTTTAGTTGGGATTAGAATTGCGGTTTGGAAATTATTTGGGCAAAAAGGTGAAATATCCCAATATCCCCCTGGAAAGGAAATCAAAGATAAGAGACTGGTGGAACCCGGGAATCCAAAATAGTTTGTATTAAAATATGGAAAACATTTTAATTGGAAAAAATGTTACGTGCAATTTATTGAAAATTTTTCCAAATGAATTTCCCGAAGGGGAAATCCCGATGGTTTACCTTTGTTTTTCTATACCACATTTTGGGCACAAGCGGTAAAAACCCATTCCGAAGAGGTATGGAAAATGGTTGTCAATTGGTTTGCCATTCAAAAAGGCACGCCCCAAAAAAAAAATCAATTGAGAGGCAAGTTGTAAAGTTGGTTTGAAGAGGTATAATCGGTTTGCAAATGTTTGGGAAAAAAAAAATCCAACATCCTTTTTGAAAGTTGCTTTATATAAGTAATTTTTCATTTCAAAACCAAAATTGAGTTTTTCCGTAGTTATTTGAATTTTAATTGTTTATTGGGTTGTTTATTGTAAGATTTGCAAAAATTCTATTTGAAGGGGAAAAGAAGTGTGGAGTTTTTTTTTAAATTTTGGCCAAAAGTTTAATTATTTACCATTAAAAAGATTTTGGAAAAATTACCTTAAAGTTAGTTTTAACTTCTTCATTTTAAAAAAAACCCGCAAAAAAGAAAAAATTAACAAGGGCTTGAATGGGTAATTTTTTAAGTTATAATTCCTAATTTTAAAATGTTTTTTAAAAAACCCAACAAGTTTGTTAAACCGAATTCTTTTGAAATTAAAAAAAAATTGTTATTTAATAAACGCATTTTTATCCTAAAATGTTTATTTTATTTTTAAATGAAAATTATTTTGGTTTATTAAATGTTATTTTCAATTAAATTCATTTAAAAGATAAAACAAAGGCAAGAATTTTGATTATTAAAAAGGGCTTACATTAACTTAATTTTCCAAGTTATTTATAATTTTAAAATGTTATTTTTTAAAACCCTCAAAAATTGGTATAACCTTAATTTTTTAGAAATAAAACATAAGGCACTGGGTTATTTAAACCGTTTTTTTATGGCCCAAAAGCCCTTTTTCTTTGGTATTTAAATTTTATTTTTATAAAATTTTAAATTTTGTTATAATTCTAATTCTTTAAAATTTAAAATTAAACAAAAATTTTAATATAACGGGCCTTGGGTTTACAAATTTTAAGTTATAATTATTTAATTTTAAAATTTATTTTTTAAAAATATTTAAAATTATTTAATTAATTTTTTAACTTTAAAAAAAGGGGGTTTAACCTAAAAGTTTTCTTTATTTTAAATTAAACAATTATTTTATAAAATTACCAAAGTTATTTTAATTCTAATTATTTTAACAATATAAAAATAAAAAAGAATGCCTTTATTAAACTCCCGCCAACTGGGCATATTTTTTATAATTTTCAATTTTAAAATTTATTTTTAAAAATATTAAAATTATTAAATTGAATTTATTTTTTTTTAAAACATAAGGCATCCATGTTATATGTACACTAAAAAGGGGTTTGGTTATGGCCCTAAACCTTATCTATAATTTACTGCATTAAACATGTTATTTTTGATAAAATTACTCTAAAAGCTTAGTGTATCAACTTTGAATTCATTTCGAATAGTATAAAACATAACGGCGATATGCGTTAGGGTCCTTCGCCGCTTTTTTTCTTCCTCCAAAACTAACTTCCTAATTCGCCATAAAATGTTATTTTTAACGATCCTAATTGTTTATTTGTTAAGATAACATCAACGATGCTTAGTTTAGTTGATTTGTTAGCAACACCTTTAGTACTTTACTACAATAGCATGGATAGATAAGATGTCATAGAATAAGTATAATTATCTTAAATGATTTTCTACTTCATAATGTGTTGATTTATTTTTTCGGTCAACATCAAGATCGGATGGAATTTGAGAAAAACAAACTAAAATAGGCGAAATGGAAAAGTGTAAAATATTGGAGATGGGGATCAACAAAATATATAAAGTTGAAGGACCGTGCAAATAAAATAGGACTAACTTGAAATAAAAGATAAAATTAGAAGACTAAAATGACTACATTCAAAATTCCAAACTACGCAAAAATGCAAAATATTTTATTTCCCTAGAACCACCCTGAAGCTTGCCCCCCGCGCCCATTGGGTCCTCGCCCGGGGACACCACGCTTTCGGGTTCGTCCCCGGGAAAGAACGGCCCTAATGGTTTCTTGGAGGAACCCCGTGGGGTTTAAAACCACGCTAACATATCCACCTCCATAAAATCACATCCGAACTCGGTTTCTCTTCAACCGGTTTCTCCTCCTCTTCACATCACCACTAAACTAAAATATTGGCCTATACAAATTCAAGTCAAGGGTTTAGTATTGTTCACTCATCATATACCACATTTCTCCAACCTACAATCAATCAAGGTACCATGGCTAACTTTGCTTTGAAGTTATAAATGTTGATATCAATTGTATTTTTAGTATGTTTTTTCAAATTTGGAGGTTGGGCAATGAAGAATTTGTTTTGGATTAATTTGTTGTGGTTGGTTTTGTTGATGATCTCAAAATTTTGGTTTCTTGCCATTTCAATGTTGTGCAATTAACATTGAATTACCATACACCACCAAGTGTTTGAAGAAATGACTCATCCAATATTTTCATCATTTTTGTTTCCTTAGCACATTTGCTCATATCCTACTGGTTACCATACTTTTTCAACCCAATGGCAATCTTTACATACGATCCCTCTACTCAAACACGCATCTACCCCGATCAAATGCAAACACCAATTACCACCATCTTTTCCATTGTGAATTGCATTGTTTGTAACATTAGGTTTTGATTTGTTGCATGTTAGATATAATGCCGAGAGCAAAGAAACCAAGCAAGATGTGGGCTCAAGCTCGGAAAGAGAAAGCTCCATCAAAGAAGACATCCAAACAACCATAACTTATGATGATATGAAATTTGAGCCGGGCTTGGATTATCTATAAAAGGAACAAGCCAAATATTATACCGCAAAGGGGTTAATAACGGTTTAAAATGAATTGCTCGATCAAGTTATTGCGATGAATCGAGGAAACATTTGTAGCCACTCCGCGGTTGCCTATGTAGAAATCCAAAAAATCACGCCAATATCCATGATGACATCGACAACCCCATCATCCTAAGTATCATCAATATACATGAGAGGGCAATATATTCCATTCTCCCCTTAGTTTCTCCTACTACGAACTTGACAAACGGAGAACGGGTTATCAAGCCGCCACTAGTAATCTTGATGAAGTAGTCGCTCCATTCCGAGGAAATGGATCATTCGGAAGCAAGACATTACACTATAAATGTCTTACCCTCAAAGCACATTAGAAAAATGGGGCCAATCTTCCCCGACACATACTTCTACGGTCACTATGGGCGAACGCCACTTTTGGCTCCAAATAAGACCCCAATATCGGTATATATATTTTCAATGTCTTGCATATTCGAAACAACCGGAGATGTTTGGCCCCATTAATTTTGGACTTTGTGAAATGTACGGTTGACCTCTCCCATGAGGTCACCCGTGAAGCGAAATCGAGGAATGGGGATACGAGTTAACTAACATGACTTAACTGGAGCGAATCACACGGGGTCCCATTGGCGGGGTAATTACCGCTCAAAGAACCCAAATGATGATCCAATGGCCGAGGACCTCCATGAAACGGTCACTTCACCAACATTGGCATCTATTTCTCATGAGATTCCATGCACTCGCGTGGAACTCGCCAAATTCAGATTCCCAAGTCCCGGGAATCATGCCGACGGAGCCATCGTTATCCACCCGACAGCTCTTGGCTTTCGGTCTCTACCCCCGCCTCCAATGATTGGGACTTTTCTTTGTGGGTTGGGGGGTGCAAATTGGGTAGTGATGTTCAAATTGTATGAAGTCGAATGCTTTATGTTAACGAATAAAGAAAACATATTTTCCATCATCCTTTGTGTAAGAAAGTCTACATTTTGCCAACTCAAGATGAATTAAGATTGCTCAGGCGGTTTGTGCATTATATATGGTCTTTGGAAATAGTCAATAATGTATATGTCTACTTTTTGAGACTCTCATCGTTGGGAATTTATAAATTATATAAAGTTAATAAACTAAGCTTTTGGAAATAGTCAATAACCGGTTATTTATAATAACGTGCATGCCTTACTTTATAACTATGGCATGCATGCCGTTATGGACTACATGGTTTTCTATTTCAGCCTCTCAAACATCTTAGTTTTACTTCAATGTACTTAAATTGAATACTTTAAGAGGTTGGAACCTTGGTTCAATTATGGCATAACGCCATGCATGCCTTACTTTATAACTATAACCGCATGCCGTTATGGAAACTACATCCGGTTCCTCTATTCAGCCCAAACATCTTAGTGCTACTTAAATTTAAATTGAATACTTTAAGAGGTTAGAACTTTGGCAGTTCATTTATAGGCATAACGCCATGCATGCCGTTTAAATATGTAAATGGCCCGGTTATGGAAAACTACACAAGTGTGTTTCGTAGTCCGGGTTCTCAAACACCCCGGGGTTCAATGTTGATAAAAGTTCGAACGATGAAAATGTGGTTGAAAATTAATTTCTCAAACACAATATATACAAATGAAGAGATCCACCATCAAATATGAGCCAATCAAAATAAATTATAGCTAACTCGACCCATTCTAATATCTTTTTAAAAACCTTCCAAACTTGGAATAAGAAGCGTAACAAGAAAACTTCCATTCGGCACCAAGCAATTAAATTATTTACAAAATTAAGACCATCGTTGACAAGGATTCAACTAAACGACTTCATTTCCATTTCTTTCCTCCAATTTTTCCTACAATCCTTCACATTTACACTATAAGTTTTCTTAGAAACAAAAATGACACGAGTTACAAAATAAAACCTTTTATGCCCGACCTCCATACGAAAATGACAAATGACTACAATAATATCACATGGGCATAACAATGCTAAATGAATTACATAAACCGATTCTAAGGATCAAATTCTCCAAAATCTCACCATTTTTCCACATTAGCATATGCTTGGGTTGAACAAGATTCAGTCAAGCCAAAAAAAATTCATGAACTTGACCGTATAAAGTCCACAATCGATCGAAAAAGATATAAAATTTGAGGTTTTAGTCCAATCATCAACATATTGAAGCCATTCTTTAACTAAAAAACTTACCCATTATCTTGTACGGAAGCTTCTTCATCCTTATGCGTGAAATTGATGTGCTATAGTTTTGATTGACGTTTTTTGCATGAGCGGGTAACCACCTTTAAGGGTTTCCGGTTTGCGGTTGCTTTCCCCCATACCGCAAGCTATCGAAGATGTTAAGTCTCTCTTCCAAGTCAATTCATGCAAACCAATGTAAATTCGGACAAGGCGGAAGATAAAGATAGCGACAAATCTTCCGGTTTTCCCAAATTGGGAGCTGCCCTTCAACATAATCCACCAACATCTTTGCAAACGAATCGTCGAGTTATTGGGCCTTGACACTATCTTCAAAGGCATTTTCAACAAGTTTAAATTAGAGTCAAACGACGCCTTGTCGAAAGAGGTTTGGATATTTAAGCCGCTCGATATGAAATAATCCGAAGTCAATATTGCATAAACATGCAATAAGTTGACATGACCTAGTAATATTGAAAGCGATAAGATTTTTACTTACGCCACCGGACCACCGACCGATCACGAAGATCCTCAAAATGTCCTCCCGGATCAATTGCCAATCAACGCATCCCTATACATTCGGTGGCACCAAAAAATCACTTTACATTGAAGGAAGATAACACACTAGATGCGGGTAAAGGAAAGAACAAAACCTTGGTGACGCTTTTTCCATCCCTTGGTCACTTACTTTGCGGATCCACTTTCGAAATGGGTCATATGTGACATTCTTGAACTTCCTCCCTTTAAGGGATTGGTCCAGGGCGCAATGCTTTTCCTTTCCTCCTTTTCCTTTGTCCTCTACCTTTAGGTGATTCATCATCTGCCTCATCCTCGCAAAATTGCAAGATTCTCCAACTTGATCTAAAATAGATTCAATCGATTCAATCAACAATCAACTTCTACGAATGTCAACATTTTTGTTTTCAATCTGATTATATACCTTTGGTTTTCGGATGCCCGGTTGATTTGACATCACAATCAACATTTCATGTTCTCCCGCGTTGCTTAGAATCGATCGATATCCGGCATTTCTTACCACTATGGCGGTTGAAGGGTTCGATAGCATGCCATGAATGGAGGTCAATAGAAACCTCATTAATCTCAACTCATTATGGAACTAAAAATAAAAATCACAACAAAATAACCAACCTTGACAAGTAGCACTCCTTCCCCTTCACCTTGTATTGGCGGACTTTTCCTCTTCGTTTGTGCAATCTTCCATTAAGACTCCTACCAAACACACTCTTCCTCCGCCCTTATTCTCTTCTGGATATTGTCCTCATGATGAGGTGAACAGTGTCAAACTCCTCGTTCGTGAAACCTACCATTGTCGGTGAAACTCATCTTCCCTTTGGGATACACCACTTCCAACCAACTTGAACCTATCAAGTTTAGTCTCAATGTGATCACATCGGGAATTTATCACACGCACCAACTCAGTTCTCTCATTTCTTGTCTAAACCTCTAATACATTGTTGTTATGAGAGGAAGATTGTATCGCTGGCATCGCGTGGAACAGTGGTTCTCTTCCACCCTCTACTCCATCCGAATCCAAGCTATTATCCACTCGGTCTTTACATCATGTGGTGTCATTCCCCGATAGAATTCTTCCCGCTTCTTCCTATGAAGGAACTAATTGCGCCACCGTAAGTCATGATTTGAATTTTAGTATCCAAGAATGTGCTCCACTTTCTCCGTCACCTTTCTTGAAAATCCCACCCCAACATTCTTGGAATTTCACCTTCCACTGGAGCAAACCGCCCCAGACCGGTATCGCTCAAATGCCCAAATAGAAAGTAAAACATTGCTAGTCGGTTCATAAATTGGAATATTATACAAACAATGAAAATAAATTAACATTTACCATGATTGCAAGAGGAAATCCATGAAAGTTGTAGGGATATCGTTCATTTTTATATTTTTCATTTTCTCCTTTTATTTGATTGAATATCCCAATTGTGTACTCATGATCTCTTTCCCAAGCATAGTTGTTGAATCGTCCAAAATTATCAACCAAATTAAACCACCAATTGATTGATTTCCCGCTCAACAAAACATATGCCAAAATTAAGAGAAGGCCCATCTTGAACTTGCGGTGGTTTCCACACCTTCGAATGCATTCAACAATTGTCTTCTTACCACTTTTCCTTTGCTCTTCTTGAAGTATTTTTGGATAAGATCACTTTGTAGGCCTAAGTTCTCATCCTCCATTCCAACTCCCGCTTTTAGGCCCTACTAATACAAATTCTTCTAACCCAAACCTAGCAATCCTGTTCCAAACTTGCACCAAACTTCATTCTCTTTCAATGTCCTCACCGTCTAACAATGCATTGGTGAACGATTTGAAAGAAATTTTAATCTCCAATGAAAGAAGGTGGCCAAAACACGAATCGAAATTTCTTTTGATGATCGAATCTAAAGCATAATACACCTCATTGATAATTTCAAATTTACATCTATTACTGATTTTCCTAACCCTTTCTTCAACATCAATAAAATATTCCATTTCAAAGTCAATATGCAAAAATAAAGCGGGCAAGTTGGATTATAACATACTAATAATTGGCAATAAGTGTAATTTTATCCATGAAATGATAAATTGTACAAAGAAAATGTTTGCCAAGGATGTAAACATATTACCGTTAACTAGTTTTGGAATATGCATGCAAATTTGGAGGATGAAGAGCAAATAAAGGTGTGTTAAATTCCTAATAATCGGATAATCCCCCGCCATTTCTTTGCAAACCAACTGGGACATAATGCCCAGTAATTCAAATTAAGCTCCAAAAAAATAAATAAATAAACTCGACCGTTGTCCAAGATGGTGAATGAAAGGAACACACACCAAAAACACTAACAAATTCAAAGGAGGATCGGGTATATGAAAAGTTCAGAAGATGAACATGTGTTAGTTGGATAATGTCAACTATGCATTCTCCATGCAACTCTAAAACAAATATTTTAAGTCCAAAGTCATATCAATGCATGCGATCACACAATAAACAGGTCTATTTTTGGCGTGTGCAATAATGTATCAATGAAAGCATCATTTTCAATGAAAATGAACTATTCATATACCAAAGAAAACGCATTGCCCCACACCACATATTTTGCAAGCTAGGGTCATTTTGGGGTGAATTACTCGATAGAGACCATTCAATAACATAGGCCGAGTGTCCATTTTGCCAAGACCCAATGCGACCACACTGATAATGTTTATCCTTCATTAAAAATTGAATGTTGTTTGAAATGCCGATTTAGTCTTTGAGATTAGAATTGTACAATATTATAATTCAATGGGTATACAATGAAATATAATTTACAACATGTAGCAATTTTGAGGAATTCGGTGACAAACCAAAGTTCTCTCGACTCAACCTCAACCTTTGAAATTTTGAAACCATCTTGGTATCAAGAAAGAGTAGACAAAAATTTAACACCAAAACCATTTCGACGAGGACACTTCCATGGGATTAAAAGGGTTGTTTATAGGAGAATGTTTGCCAATAACTTCAACAGAACCTAGAAAAACCTAAAAACAAGCATTCGCCCAACAAAAATTAATGTCTTGTTTCAAAAACAAGTGATTCCCAAAATCAAACCAAATGCCCTTCTTCATCAAAAAAAAAGGTTTTAGCGAAATTTCATATTGTCAAAATTGCGAAAATTGGGGAAAATTTTATATGTCGAATTAGAAGAAATTCAAAAATCCATCAAAAGCAAGGAAAATGATGAATAAAGTGCAATTTTACAATGTTATCACCACCTTATGAAATTTTCAGAACTTAATATCCGGGAAAAGAGAATGAACAAATTTTTGGCGAGATTCGTTCCCAACCGGCGACTAATGGGTTGGGTTCAATTTTTTGGGGAAGGTGGCGAGTTTGATGAGTGGATGGAGCTTGATGGATGGAAGAGCTTGATGGATGGAGAAGCTTGAACCGGGAAAGAGATGAAAACATTTGCAAATGAAATTGGAGAGACAAAGGTCATTTCATATATTTGGAAGAGGAGATTTATGTAATTTACCAATTCTTCAATTTTTGATATTAATTTTATTTGTTTATTTCGGTCAGGGTCATTTACCAAAATGTTTTGTGGGCCAAGGTTATTTAATGGTATTTCCCTGCAATTTACCCAAAAAGCTCAAACGAACCCCTCTATCTCTCTCCTCTCGCTCAATCGTCTCCAAGCAAATCCATCGCTCGCAAGTCCCCAAACAATGGTGGCGGTTTCTCCACAAAATCGTGTACTATCTCTCTTCGTATGTGTGTGGGTGATTTACTTTACGGGTTGGTTTTATGCATGAAGTGGAAAGTTGAAGTCTTTACCCATATTTGCCCCAAAGGGTTTCAGACTACGAATCTATGACTATTCCAATTTCAATTCGAGCACAACCATTTCCTTCTCTTTAAAATCCATTTGGGTTTGATTCACACTTATCACCATCTCCGTGAAGAAAGCTCAAATTGGGTCTTCAAATTCACTGTGGGCTTGGTGGGTGGGAAGCGGTGTTTAGTGCACGCTATTGGATTTTACAATTGATTCGTGTTTTAAGATTATTAAATTTTTGTGTGATGCAAGTTTTATGGAACGTTCTTTCAGGTTTGTGGGAAAATGAAATATGAGTTTACCGAAGATGTAATGCTTTCAGAAGGATAGGTCATCTTCTTCATGAGGATAGTGGATTTCTTGGTGTTTGATAGTTGCTTTTGAAATCAGATAGTGGATTGTGTGAAAACTTGAGAATTATAGTAGACTTTGGAGTGTGATAAACAAATCACAAGGTTTGCAGAATTTTGACTAAACACTCAAGAATATTGATTTTTTTGTTATTTAGAGTTTTATTGACATTATTTTTGTTGTCAAACACAATAGGCTCTACGGTCGGATCCACCGCAAGTAAGCGGTATACTAGTAAATAGAGACTATCATGGAGATGCTCAAAGTAGAAACAAAATATAGGTGGGGAAAAGAAAAATGATATTAGACAGACTTTCAGTCTCCATCTCCATCTCTCTGTCTCCACCCCTAACTGGATCGCATGAAGAACATTGTTTAGGAGGCTTTAATATAGGGAGGGGAGGGGAGGGGAGGAGGGAACTAGTTAAGCAAATGGTATGCTTTCAGTTGCAATTCTAATTCACCAAGCGTATTTCATATGAAATTGAATAAAATTTCAATGGCATCTAAAGTTGTGGGACTAAAATGGTGCTTACAATCGGCATTTCGATCGGAAAATTTTCTTTCTCAGTCAGAGGTTCTGACTAAAGAAGAAGAAAACGGAATTCTACCGATGGATATTTCATTGACCTTTGATTCTTTATATACAACTGAATTGCTTCATTGAATTCTATTTTGCTGAAAATTCTATTTGCCTCATCTTTTCCTCCCATTATCTGTTGTGTCTATCTAGGACCAACTATGAATTATTGTGACTAATACAAAACAACAGTTTATAATAAAACCATGTATTTTAATTACAACAACATTAAACAAGTTTTGATTATTTGTTTAGCAATCATATTCTCATATCAAACAGTTTAATACAATAAGGGATTGGTGTCTGAGGGCAAAGAGGAGTTATGATCACTAATCGTCCATGTTGAGTTGATGTCTGACATCACTTGTGATCCTACTTCAGGAATGATTACTTGTGAAACTCTTTGGGCACTGGCAGGAGTCTTTGATTGCCTAATATTCTCCAATTCCATGGCAACTTCTTTCATTGTTGGTCTTTCCTTTCCATTCAAATTCAAGCATCCAAATGCTAAATTAGCAACGCCAACTATATCTTCATCATTGTCCTGCTCTAAAATTCTAGGATCGAGAATTTTATGGAGGCAGTTTCTTTTCATGGATACAAGAAAACGTGTTGCTAAACTTCTTTCATCTTCTGTAACACTTGAAGATATTGCCTTCTGTCCTGATAAGAGTTCAACAAGAACAACACCAAAGCTGTAGACATCACTCTTCTCCGTAAATTGGCTTGATTGGAAGTACTCTGGATCTAGATAGCCGAAGGTCCCCTTCACTAGGGTGGTGAAGTGAGTTTGATCTATCGCAATTGATCTTGAAATTCTAAAATCTGACACTTTTGGTTTATAGTTTTCATCTAAAAGAATATTACTTGACTTTATGTCCCTGTGATAAATGGGAACAGAGGTTTCATAATGTAGATATGCAAGTGCTCCTGCCATCTCTGCTGCAATTCTTAGACGCATATACCATGTAATGGGAACTCAGCATTCAGGTCATGGATGTGATCAAATAGGGTTCTATTGCGAATAAATTCATAAACCAATAGAGGAACTTCTGTCTCTAGACAACATCCAAGTAACGTAACAACATTTCTGTGATTGATTTGAGAAAGGATTACAACCTCATTTATAAACTGCTCAAGTTGATCTACACTTACTACTTTGGACTTCTTTACTGCTATAGTTCTCCGTCAGATAGCATGCCCGTATAGACTGTACCTTGACCTCCTCTTCCAAGTATTCTACTTTCATTGAACTGATCGGTTGCCTTCAACAACTCCTTAGCTGTGAAGAGTCTTGTTTTGTCCACAAGACCTTCATTTGTTGATATTTGTTGTTGTAATAAAAGACCACCATTTCGTTTGAAATTTTTTGTCTGCTCTTATGTTTCTTCCTCTTTTCACCACTTTGTATAGCCAATAGGTAACTACTAGCAGTAATAACAATCCGATGCTTGTCCCCAAACCTGCACAGAGACATTGCAACATGAGAAATTAGATTCATGGACCAAAACATGTGAAATTAGACAGATCTTATGCATTTGCAGTGGTGTGATCCCATGTTTATGAGATTATTATGCATCGACACTGAAGCAAATTATATCTTGATTAAAGACAAAATGGACGTGTGATCAGAAGTATTACTTTCCGTTTTCAGTAGTCACCATATTAAGTTTCATCAGCCCAAATTTTCTTGACTTCAAATAAAATTAGGATTTTTAGTTTGTTGTCATTACTAGCCATTATTCCAAGGTTTGGAACTTTATCTTATTGTGCTAACATTTTTAGTCCTTATGTATTAACTAATAATTAGATAAAACTGTTCAAATTTTACAAATTATCTTATCAATCAATTCTGCTTCAAGTTAAAATTACAGAAAATGGAAAAAGATAGACCTGTCTTGAACACAATATTTCCCTACTTATATCTTAAAATGAATGACTAAAAGTGAATTAGTAAAAGTTGAAGGAATCCTTTGTACAAAATTGAAGTTTCCCCTGAATATTCTTGACATTGCTTTGTATGAAAATCTTTACTGTTGATTGAATGTAATGACCATGATGCAAAGTAACGAAATGATTAATTTTGCAGGGTTGACAAGGGTTTATAACCTGTGTACACTACTAATTTATTGGAATGCTGGGCAATGCAAGTTCTTCCATCACCAAGGTAACCATGCGGGCAGGAGCAGTTGTAGCCACCTGGTGTATTGGTGCATATTCCTACTTTTTCATGACACGGATTATTCTCACATTGGTTGATGTCTGAAAAAGAAAAGAAAGTGACAAGAGTTAAAGCTGAGCCAAAATATACATTTCCTCTTTGAAAATTCATTTTGGTTTATCTAACTAACCGCTGCAACCTGGGCTGATATACGGATTTCCCTCATATCCATTGGAGCAGTTGCAGTGGTATCCTTCAAGACCAGAATCAGAATCAACGCAGATACTATTTTCCTGACAGGGAAATTCAGTTGACTCCTGAACATCAACACAAGTTTGATTGCCAATCACCCAGTCAATCACCAATGGCACAGTTTCAAAAATTCTTTGTGCAAAATTTGGATTGGATAGATCAGACACGCGAAACTTATACCTGTCCTGCTCTCCGAGAAAGGAATAACCACAGGGTTAAATGACCAGACCTTCGTGTGATTAAATAAGGTGGCTTGACTAATTTTAAAGCGTTTTAGACCCTTGGGAATGGAGGTCTTACAAAAGCCAAATCCAGAACAGGATTCATCACTGAAGTAACTGCTGTTTGAACACGAGGCAATACATGAAATGAAGGAGTTGGCCTCATTTATTTCCATTAACGAAAAGTCGTCACACCCACAACTGTCAACTTATTTTCATTGGAAAAGCTGAAAGGTGAAGTTCTTAGATCAACAGAATAGATGTATGCTTGGGTTATACCACCGATATTATTATAGCAATTGGAAGCTATGGAGTTTTGAGACGGATTTTGGTGTCTGATATGTCAATAACCTCTAGACTACCTGTGCTGAGGAAGGCTTTTGGAGGGTTGAAAGATGTATTACAGTTGATGTCAAACCATGGGTGAATGGAACATCCAGCATTTATACCGATGCTGAACGGGTATGGAACTGTTAAATTCCTGCACTTGCTCGGGCATCCCGGCAAAGTGTTTATGCTGTTGTTGAGGGTCTGGTTTGATATGCCCAAGCTAAATGGTAGCCATAAGAGGAGCAGATTGAATCATGGCTCATACTACAATGCTTATATGTCTCTGCATATATAATTACATTACATAAACATTGCATATTTTATCTCTCCGCGTGAAATAGTTTATCTATGTAGTTGAGGAAATGTTCTCCTCTCGGTGAAAATTTATCTTCCCATTGTTTACGTAGCAGGTTTTTATTGACCAAGTGAAAATATTTAATATTAGTATAATAAAAACATGTAAATAGAAACCGCCATGTAGACACTGGAGAAGATAAATCTTCTCAATATGGAGAAAGAACATTTCCATGTAATTGAAATTATGTATTGAATAATTCTCTCCGAGTGAAATAGTTTATTATCCACTCAAAGATATATATTCCAATACTATTGAATAATGAAGATAAATAAATAAATGATTTAAAGTTCTTAAACTCAACATGACTGCCAAAAATTATTATTTTCTCCAATAATATATAATTATATCTTTATGGAAGAAATTTTCCAAGATGGTTGCAGAGCAGAAAATTTGCATTGACTAGGTTAATTTTTTATTTTTTAATTGCACAAGTGATTACAAGTCCCAATCAATTTTTTCTTTGACATAGATTCTCAAACTTCATTTTGTAACACAGACATTGTCCAAAAGTCTGTTAACTAGCCACATGATTCATCCATGTAACGGGTAAATATAATTTTTAAAATTAAACAAAAATAAACAAATAAAAATGAAAAAAAAAAGGAAAATAAACTAAGTGACTACTTAGAAGGGCCTTCTCTGCTT
>JALRMA010000157.1:0-24290 GCA_023638005.1 Forsythia suspensa
GACAACTAATGGACTGATACCAGAGACTTACGAAGAGATTTTCATAAAAAGTAGGCTTCATATTCTAGGTTTTCTTGCTCTGAGTTTGGCAAAAAATAGATGACAAGAGGACTGACCAACTTGTCCATGCTTACTTTTTAAAAACTAGCGATTTGTTATTACAACTGAATTTCAAATCCTCAGATGTTTCAATCTGTGTCCCTTTCCTAAAACTTAAAATAAAAAATGTGATAAAATAAAATCCAGGCTCTCTATTTACTTGCATAGCTAAAAGGACAAAAATGACATTTTAGTAATCAGGATATACTTATAATAATGTTTCTTTGAACAAATGCTATTAGTGTTGAATTGTTCTATATATAAATGACTTTGGATTTCTTCTCTAGGTTGAGGAACACATTGAAGAAGTAACAACTCGATACAGCTCTGATGATGAGGAAAAATCAGAATTTGAGAACTTTTATCAATTTAAATTTCTTAAAAGGGCAGCGGGCGCCTTGTCCTGAGCTAGGTTGTGATATTGTTGATGGTAAGAATTTGAAAAACTTGGTACTAAATTTATTTTTTTTATGTTCACTCTTTTTCCAGACCATTGTAATTTTACACCTGTTTTCCTTTTTTTAAGAAAATCATATGGCAAGTGAGATGCTTTACCTATTTTAACCTTCAAAGAAATGTGTGCTTCAGCTTGACTTGAACTTGATAAACTATTACAAACCCATTTTTGCGCGACAAAATTACTCTTAGTTAGGTGCATAAATATTTTGTCAATTTAAACATATATAAGGTACCTACTTACTTTTCTTACCCTTAAGATTTCTTTTAAAATTAAGAACACACCATGATTGGATGAGGAAACTACACTCATATTGTCTGGATTTATCGATCAAAATGCATCGGTGGTTAAATTGATTTTGTGCAAATTTCAAAGCCATCACCAACACAAATTTGAATGAAATTTATATTTTTGCAGGTGCTGGATCCTCCTCCGAAGACGATTGGTCCGAAAACGATAGTGCTGATGCATTGGATGTCATCAATCCGGTAGATTCATGGGAAGAGAACTGGTTATTCAAACGCAGGACGCTTAGCCAAAACAATTCCTGTCATCAGCCTGTACGGTCCCAATGCTTGTTCCGAACCCAGCACTTGAATATCGGGCGCTGATTGGTGATGTTGATGCCGATGAGATGTCAGATTTGTCTGAGTGCAGCGACTCAGTTCTAGAACAGCTGATTGATGAACCCAGTATGTATAATGAACAAATTAAAAATTTACTCACGTGCATGTATGTCATTTTTATTCGAGATGCATTATGGGCCTATATGAGCACCTATCAGCAGATGCTGTACAATTGCCACATCCATGTTTTTGGACATTTGATCTGTTTCAGTGTTTCTTCCTTCTCCCTTCCTAAGATCAAATATTAGATCTAACAAGCAAAGAGGAGGAGGGGACAGGAGGAGGACAAGAAACCTCACGACAGGTCCAACATCCAAAATACGAGTCATACTTGTTCAGTGAGGCAGTCACATGCTTGTGTTGACCCAAAAGATCTCCTGATAAAACTATATATACATGAATGTGGGTACATTTTCATTTGTTTACATTATTATTTGTGCAGTTCTCGTAAATCTATTTTAACTTTTGAACCTAGTATTCATCATCTTGACTTGGAAGCTTAAAGTTTAAGTTAAACTATTACCACAGCCCAAACTATTACCATAAAGCTACCATAAAAAAAAGCCAAAACAGACGCTGAAAGTTCATGGGCAACAGCACTGTCAGTCAGCAGAATTTCATACTTAAATAATTCATCTTTGACACTCATATCACCTTCTTTTCGTAAATTTAACAAGATGAAGATTTAGAGATTTGATTGTCGGGAATTTGCAATATGCTAAAAGATATTTATGTCAACTTTCTTTTGGTGGTTTTTAGGCAGTTAAGGATATATTCTTGACACTAAGTTAAACCCTCACTAAATCAAAAGAGAGAAAAAAAAACTAGGCCAGATCAGAAGATTGACACTCTTGTTATAATGTGACTTAATACAGTGCCTTCAACTGCATTAGATGCAACCAAAGATGTGTTTTCTCAACCAGGGTGTGTCTACAAAATTTTTAAAATGGAATTCCCTGACTTTCCCATGTTTTTCCTGACTAAAAATGACGAAATTCCCTGACTTTTCCAGATTTTCGGCCACTAGTCAAATACCCTGACTATTCCAGTTTTCCCTGACTTTTCCAGTCTGTAGACACCCTGTCAACAGAAATCATTCTAACAGATAATTGAAACAATGGCGTTCTTGCAAAACAGCAGTCATGGCATTTAAACAATGAGCCTTGCAAAACTTTTTGGGTCTTAAAAATGTAAACAAATCAACATGAAAAGCCTACACAAAAACAGCAGAAAAGCGCTTAGAAATTTTCACATGTTGGTACATAGTTTTCTTGTAAAAACAAAAAAAAACTAAAGGAGACTTTAAATCATCGAATGTGCATCACTTTTAGATTATGAAATGATTTATTGATTACTAAATTTATATTATTGCAGGCTACAACAGTGTTAGCTCTTCAATCAATGCGCCATCTGACCCTAGCCAGAAGGACAACGAGAGCAGTAATTTCATTAGCATTGAGCAAACAGTCAATATCTCGATGAACTCCAACAAGCCAAGCAAAGGGTCAGAAACACTGAAGGAAAGTGACAGTGAAAGACCTGAAACAACAGAAAGCTTCAAAACAAAATGGACTGAGTAAAAATGACAATTCAAACCCAGCATCTAATTATAAGAGCTCTGCTTACTCATTATCATAAAGTTCACACACAAGTTCTGAGAGTGATGATGAGGATTCACCATCAGTGGTGACATTGTTCAAGCAAAGAATGAAAATGTACTCCCTATCTCAGCCTGATTCAGGTAACAACTTTGTAACTTTGCAACTTTGCACTAATCTCAATATTTCATTCCAGTTTCTATTCCTTGAAAAAAGAAAGGACCTGTCAATGGGTGAGAAGCTAAGAATTTGATTTAATGTGGGATTCAGCTAAATCCAAACTCAAAATCTTGAAGCTATAAACCTGAATCGGAATCCTTGTGGGTTCCCATTTTTTGTAAAGTGCCTTTAAACAGCCTGATATGTTGACCTACACAACCCCGAGATGGGCAAGAAGTTTACATAGCACAGCGATTTGAGCCTCAGCAGTCTTGGCAGCCTTTCTCATAAAACAAGAGAGGGTGGCTTTCTTTTACAGTCAGAAAATTAAAATTACAAAAATTTGATTCACAAATATTTTAAGAAAATTGGTGCAATTTCATCTTTCTTCATTTGCCAAGAAAACAAATTATAAGAAGGAAAAATCCATCAAAATCAAAGATTCAGATTTGGGTTTCATGATCTAGAAGTAGCTTCAGGACCAGAATCCAATGATCAAACCTCTTATGAAAAATCAACTGGCTAAATCAAAATCTGTAACAGCTTTTTTACTCTTTCTCAACAAATTCAAACTATTGAATTGAATTTATGAAAAGACACTAGTCTTTAAAAAAAAAAAAAAAAGAGCCTACCTACAAATCAAATTTTCTCAAGTTGACATTGATAACTCTTGAAACAAAATTTGAACTGATACTGTCTGTTTAAGTATATTTTCCCTTAAGCTTCAATTCCACTGATATGTAAAAATTAGAAAAGAGATAGCAGATTTTAACACACCCTCAGCCAACCAATAAACTGATTTTGATCAGAAATTGCATCTGAGGTAGTGTTACAGAGGTATTCAGTGCAATTATGCTCATATTCACTTGATTTTGTAACCAATAAAAAGCAATGTTTGGTGCCTTCTCTGAAACAAATAATGACAAAAAAAAAAAAAATTGGCAGGTTGAATACTAGCGGTAGCATAATTATTTCAATGAGCAACTATCCAGAACAATTTATTAAAGAAAAAAAAATAATAGACATAGATATGGATGGACGGTTTCATCCTCCAGCTACTCATTTTGGCCTATTATGACAAAAAACATGAGAGGACTCAAAATTAAAATTGTAGACTGTATTTGATGAGGCGCTGGCGAGGTAATTTAAAACAAATAAAATGTAATAATTACAGAATTAATTCCACAGAGTTTGTTTCACATTTTAAGACTTTACATTGCAAGTATTTCATAATCTAAAAATTTTGTTTTGGTTTTTCCCCAAGCCCACTAGAAAGACAGAAAATCCACTTCCAAATATATGTACAAAACAGCAGTACCTGTGGAACTAGTGAGCACAGCAGTGCTGAGGTTAAACAGCTTCATGGTTTGAAACTCCATAAGATAAAAAAGTCAAAACCTCAAATGCAATCAGAGCAAAGAGTTGGAAAACAGCTGGGATCGAACTGGCCATGGGCAAGGATGAGAGAATTCTCGATAGGCTGGTCGGTCCAGTGGGCCGTCGCGTCTGATTATAGGCTGATTAGAGGGCTGAAAAGGTCATCAGTTTTGAACAAAGTGAGGCCCTGTCAGAGCTTTTTCCCAATAAGATTTTTGGTCCCAGTTCTGACCCTGACATCAGCCCATTACAATTATATGAGATTCATTAACACTTTATCTGGGCTAATTTTGCCTAATATGGAGTTTCAAACAGTGAGCACGAGCACAGTCAAACTGATTTTAGCGGCATTTATCACACTTGATAGCCCTTTCCCACCTCTTATGCATTTGAATTTTAAAAAGGATTTTCTCAATTTAGGATAGGCCTAGAAAAAATAAAACCAACTTTTCAGCTTACTTAACAAGCATACTTTTAAAAATGAGCAATCAAAACATAAAATTCTAAGCACTTTACTCGCCCATTCATTTTCTATAAGTAAACACAAAACATTGTAAGACAGCGTATCATTGAAGTAAATGACTAACTGATCTCTTATTTTCTTTTGACTACAGAGGATGAATCAATAGATACTGAGATGCAACAACGGGACAGTGAATACACAGTAGCAACTGTCGCACAAACACATCCTGTACCTGAATCAAAGTAAGTCAAGTCTCACTAGTATTTGGATGATAAGCAGATTAATTTGAAATAGGAAACCGACTTTAAAAAATTTGAAAATGAATCTTATTTTATAGTGATTAGGTTACTTTTTGAACCAAACCGATTCTATTTTTGTTTGTTTATTCATCTGCTTGTTCTTACACTACTCACTCACCTTCTGACAATTTTCATTTTATCTGCTGAAGTTTCAGGGCTAACTCAGATGTTAAATTTTTTCAAACTTCAGATTTCTTACTTCTAAGTGTTTGGTAAGGTATGAACAATTTTAAGGGTGTGTGGAAGTGATTTTTGAGCTGTGAAATTAATAAAATACATCATTCCACTACTGAACCAAAGTGCAAAGTTACTGCAAAGACAAAAAATTTTGATGGAACATAATCATAGTAGCTAGCAAATTTGAACAGAATGTTTTTGTGGCTGAAAGAAAAGTAAGCTTAAAAGTACCTTCTCCCCTTGTTTTTGACCTTCCCGGTACAATTCAAGTATTTTCAATTTCAAACTTTTAAGAGGAGGAAAAGAGGAGCCTGAACTCAGAGAGAAAATGACAATCAAAACTTTTAACTTGATAAAACATGAAAAGGGTGTTCCATAAGTTGCATAATTTCATATTAGAGGCCACATTTGGGTCACTTATCTTCCACTTGAGTTGAAGCTGAAGCCTAAATCGAGGGTAAGATAATCGGCGCAATATTTTTCAGATGACTGATAATGTTACTTACACAGACAAGATGAAAAAAAAATCATCACTGTGATTTTCTGCAGAAATGGAGAAGAATCTGCCACTTTGCTACACACATGAAAATTGGCAAGTCACAAAGTATTTAAATCATGACAAACAAGCAAAAATACTATTAGCTGATTGTGAGAGCTTCAAAAACTCTAAAAAAATTCAACATTGACTTCTTTAGCCTGAAAAAACCCTTATCAAATCTAATTAAACACTGCCTTTAAAGTTCATCTCTTCCACAAATTCTCAGTACATCACCTGTAATTGACAGCTTTTTAGTGGGAATACTCCAACAATCAGCAGAAACTAAAGCCCTAGAGCGATCAACAATTTTATCTACAACCAAAATTTGTCATTATTAATTTTCTTTAATTTCTATTTTTCCATACAAGATGATAAAATTGAATCTGTTTTTTTAGGCATTGTGAATCACTTTGCGATTCAGAACCATCTGCAAAATTGACAAATGAAGACTCAAGTGATGAGGGGTCCCTATCCTAGACCAGGTAGAAGCTCACTATGTGAAGAGTAAACAGTGATACGTGCAATCCTCATCAAACAAATGACATGAATGCTTAAAATTCATCACCAGCACATTCTCGTTCCCTGTTCTGGCAAAGGGGCGTAAGTCGATTTTTTGACATTTTTAGTTAGACATTGATTCTGGCAAATATGAAGGTGCTCTTTTGATCTAGCTAGGTTTCAAAACTCAATTCGCGATAGTTTTGAAGTTATTGAGGAAAAGAAATGGGCGTAACTCAGAGGTTCCAATGCATTGATCTGGCAAACAGGCGTAAGTCGGCGCGTCGACTGTGCGGCCTTTGTCTGTGCATCCTCAAACCTACCTGCGCTCCGGAGGGTTAGGGTGGCGCAGACAAAGGCCGCACAGTGGACGAGTCAAGGCGACACGTAAGCGCCCGTATTCTCGCAAAACCTTTTAACTGAAAAATCTCATTGTTATCATCCGACTTTAGCCGGAATCGGTTGACACGAAGGTATTTTACATGATTTCTATTGTAATTAAGAGGTTTGAACTACAATGAATAATACATCTCCATGAAAAATAAATCCAAATGTGTCACACTATTTGCAAAAATATGGTGAAGAACTGATGTAAAGCACATCTCTTACAAAAATCATCGAATAAATTTAATTTTGGTCAATATTACTGACAACCATTGGCAAAACTTCAGCTCAGAATCTGTTCTTTCTCTTATTAATCTTTTATCTCTCCACTACCTTGATTCGGTTAAATTTTATTAGTATTCTCATTAGGTAATAGTTGCATTAGTCTGTTTGTTTGGTTTATTTTTATAAACTTATTTTTCTAACTTGTTTTGTGCAGAATTTTTTTACAAGGACTAAAATTTTAAAATTTATAACAAAGAATACCATGTTCTACGCTGGTATTGTCGATACATTCAAAAATATTGATTTTGAATTTAAAGGTGTTTTAAGGGTGAGGACATCCATGCATAAACGATCTTAAACAATGAGACAGCCTAGAAATAGTTCCCCTTTAATTGAAGGAAAGGTACCCAAGTCCTTCCATTTACTCATAAATAATAAATTTATGACAATTAATCGTGGCCAATTAAAGGAGATACTAAAGGAGATCAAATATTTTCTGCCAGATGGTCAACTTTGAAAAATTCAAACTTTCAGCCCATTTTTATTATATACTCCTCATCTCATCGGTTTCTACAAAATTCCAAAAAACATTTCTACCTGTATTTACTGATAGAATCCTACAGCACAAGTAAAAACTCAATAAATTTTTGACACGATAAACACGAAAGAAGTGTCTCGATGAGCGGGCGAATAGGCGTAATTGAAGAGAACGCGGGCGTATAGCTGAGCCATGCGCTTGACGAATCTGGCAAACAGGCGTAAGTAACTCCTTTTTAAATAAACATCTGTATTTTCTCAACGGCTTGGAATTTTTCATTTTTAAAAACAGCATTTGATTTGTGAAGGCTTAAGGAACATTTTTATGTAAAATACTTTTTTTTTAGCATCATTGGTTGCCGAGTGACACTGGGATAAAGTTAGGTGAAATCTTCGTTTCGCTCTCCTGAAAAGTAGCGAAAAATCAGTTACGCCTGTTTGCCAGAACAGGGACGATGAAATTAACAACAAATTTTGGCTGTTAGAAGGGTTTTTGCAAACCATAAATATGAGAAGTCACTTTTGGCTTGCCAAAGTCAAATCTAGCCTCTAGAAAGTTATACCACTTGCCGCTTGTAAGATATTCAGGGTCAAATGTAAAGAAAAGGACAAAACTGCCAATTATGAGCCCCTTTAGACCAGCTTTAAAACTTTATAAAAGAAAAATCAAGATTTAAATTTTGGTAAAGTTTGTTTTGGAGAAAAATTAGTTTTTTTTCAGTTTTAATTTGGCTCAAAAATTTGCTTATTGCGGTCAGATTAAACTAAGGGGGGCCAAAAATTTTAAAATTGATACTGTGAATATGCTCCTCCTATACAGATACTGCATACAAGGACATGTAGCACCTTAATAATAATTCTGGTTTTATTAAAAGAAATATTAGTTTCCTCGATTTTCTTTAAATCTACTTTCATCATAAAATCATTTTTGTGTACAGAGCATGGTTTGAGACAAATCACAGAAAAAGCTGCATGCGCTGTTGGAAATAGAGAATCCCATACTGTTGTAGCTAATACACTTTGGGGTGCCATCTACTGTCATATCTTTAGGTTTGCATCAGTGTGTATGCAAGAGGAATTAGCCCTTGGCAGGTGTGAAAGCCTGATTAACAACGATTTGTTGATTCTAAGAATATACATGTGTTACGGCTCCTCACAATAATGCATTGTTATTTCTCCATCATTTAATAGTATTATCCACCACAACAGTGCAGGCACAAAACATTACCATTGTGATTATTTCTTTTATCCAAAAAACAATGTAACTCAATCATAAAATTTTTTTGGGAGTCGAGGTTGAGTCAATTTCGAACACAATGTAATCTCTAGTTCTTCAAAACTTAGAAATATTGTTGGTGTTTTAACAGCTCAAAATGGTTCTTTTGGCTTTTTTTTCACTTTGACCCTCAATATCTCGAAAAGGAGGGCGATTAGACTCTTCTGAAGCCAAATTCAGGTTTAGTTGGTTCAAATAAGGTAGATACACCAAACAATACCAATTCCTGAAATTTAGAACCAGGATGCGGTTGCTTGGCATAGTTAATTGTAGCAATTAAAGACCCAAATTCCATCAGTAAATTTGTTTCTCAACCCTACTTTTTAAAATGTAAATTTTTCAGGAAATTTGAATCTTAAAGATAAACTCAGTAATTCAAATACCCACATCATAATCAAATGGTGGTGAATTCTGACACTATTAAAAATAGAAATATTTTATTTTCCAGCCTTGTAATCGCTTGAACTTTGTTTTTGTTTCAGAGAATTCATCTCAGAACAAACCATTCATGTAGGCAGCAATTTACCAGACATGAAAAGGTAACTCATTTTCAATGCAGATATCTAGACTCCTAGTTTTGTTGTGAAGTGCTGCTTGATTTCAATATGCATCAGATAAACTTCAAAAGATTTTGGGAAAATTCTTACCAAAAGACCTTCAAAGACCACTTGAAAGTTTTACTTTTGTAACTGAATTGTATTCAAACATTGTGTTTCAAGTGTCAAATGAAATTAGACAGGGTGAATATTTTTAAAAACAGATGCATGGGTTAATTTGCAAGTAATTTTATTTATCAAACCAGGTTTGCATTTTTTGTCTAAATATCAGAACAGAGGGTGCACGACACTAATAGTGATGTTACATTGTACAATTTTGGTGGAACAAAGTTTGTGGCATCAAACATGATAAAACAATATCAATTGTGAAGAACTCCGCTTGCGGAGCGCAGTACAGGCAATTAACCTCTCGCTTTGTGTAATTAAATTGGTTACAGCCATATTTGCACCCTTTGATTTGATTTAACGAAGCATATAGGAAAGAAGAATTAATTTACCATGCTTATGGTTTTCCTTGAACTTACATCTCATTTTTCTTTATCTTTCTTTGGTGCTTGATTATATGAAATTAAAATCATTTAAGCACTCATTCAGCTTTTTGTGCTTATTTAACAATACTGTGGTTTTTTTCTGTTTGTTTTATTTGCAGATACAGCAGAGACTATTACATAAATACCCGACAGAAGATCAAAATGAGGGGTAAGTCATTTAAGAAAACATTTTTATGGCGATTTAGAGAAATCCATTTTGCATTCTGATATCGATCCTTAGCTTTCCGTGCTCAGCATTCTACACCGCACTTCACCAAGAACCCAATGTTTGACTGTGACACTGACTTGATGCGCTACCTCTGAGGGAAAACAGAACATCACCTTCAAGTAAAAATGTAAATAGTTTGGAGTCTGGATATGCCAGTTCTGCAGATTCGGTGAGTGGTGAAAGATTAGCCCCTCCTAAACCGGTGGTTGTTGAGACACATTTCAATCTTTGAGGAGTTTACGACAAAACAATACTCTCTCATTCGCTCATCCAAAAACGAAAAATGTTCCACAAGTATGGCAGCCTCAGATTGTTTAAATCACGCTTCATTGAATTGGTGAAATTCCCCAATGAAAATATGCCTACACATTTCATTTATAGCAATTTCAACACTGAATTTAAGAGAGTTATGTCCGGGAGAGAAAAAGCATTTTGTTGTACTCATACAATTACCATCTTGAGTTCTTTCAATTACAGTTATAACCTTCCTCTGAATTGGTTATTTAAATAGTAAGACACAAAGGAGGCAGACAAATGTCATTATTGCTGCTAAAGCAGAGACTACAGGCATTATTAGTCTGCAAAAATGATGGTTTAAAACTGTGCTTGCGCTTTCCACTACAATCATTTAAAAACAATAAAACTGTAGATAATGAACATTTTCCTTTTTCCCTCCTTTAGGGGAGATGCTGTGGTATTTTAGATCCTTAACTCTTATGTAAAGTTACCATTTAAATTTGCATATTCGGCACACTCTGTCAGAACATAAAGTGATTGTCTTCCAAATATTTTAGGCATGTATTGTCTTTGTACAGTAACTCTATTTGTGATTGCTCAACTATTTTTAAGTACTTATGAGAACAGGGATCAATATTTCAACATTTTGCTTTTTACTTTTCTTTCTCGAATCAGCTATGAATTTTGACAAAGCAGTTTCAAAATAGCTGCTCAGCTGACCAGCTGATTACGTATGACGAGAGCCTAATTTGTTAAAATTTTGTTTAAAAAACAATGAAAATATTTGCAGTTATAGATAATTTTAAAGTATAGGTATGCATACCTAGGAATCATTTTCATCGTAAAAGTAGTGATAAGCATTTTAGAGTCAAATCTTTGATAAACTCCAGTATTTTACAGAGATAGTTTCTCTTCTAGTGGCAGTATTTTCTCTTGCTTCAGAATTTTTATTTACTCCTGTTATTTTTCATAGTATAGTTCTCCTTCTATTTTGCATGGGAAAATGCATTTCAGCGAATCTTTTACCCCTTTCCATACATGTCTTCAAGAACAAACTTTTTTTTCTTTTTTCACACAAACAAATTTTAGGGTCTCCAAGCAAATGATGAGACACAAAGGAAACAAGTAAAGTTTCTACTCCTACTCTTTTTTCCTGACAGCTGTAGAGACAGGAAAATGTAATGGCAGAGGTATCCTAAAAAAACACATCTGAAGCAGCACAATTGTTTGAAATTCCACAATTTTAGATACATAGACAATTAGAAAAGAAATGGCCATGATAAAATGTATTATAGTAATATCTATTTGGATTAGAGATGCCTATGCATATTGAGAGTAGACATCTATGACTTTTAACAGTTACATTAAAGTATATTTGTTCCATAAAAGTATGCGCTGCCTGCCTTGCATCACCTGCATTATTTGCACTCCAATCTGTGTCTGGTTTTAAAGTTGTTTCCCCCCCTCTTTTATAATTGTAATATGCTAAAAAAGAAAACAATTTCTTTTGCCAAATAGAACTGAGATTGAAGTTTAGAAGGAAAACCTTCGTTTACAAGGAATGCTTTTTCTCACTTGCTTTACATTTCCACTTGTTTCAAAAGCAATAAACATCACACAACCTTCATGAAAAGGTTTGTATGAATTTACCTTTCATTAGTTACCTACTTTGTTTACAAAATCTTGGTTTTTTTCTATGTACAGCTGTAAATTTTCTGTTTTGAATTTATTGTACAAAAAATTATTACATTGTTACATTTTTGTTTAGTAAATAGTTGTCCACTCAAGTCAATTTTTTTATCAATTTATTTGATTATTTTTTAAATTTACTTTTCTTTTACACTGATTTCTTTTCTCACATGACTATCCACACCTTGTGATTTAAAATTACGCCCATTTGAGAAACTGCAGATCCGAAAAATATTTAGAAAATACGTATGAAGAGTTACCTTTCAAATAAAGTATGTAGTCATTCAATAAATCTTCTCAAAAAAGTAAAAGTTGTAGATAGTTTTGCTGGGTTGATTTATTACTTTTACACACACTTGTATACTATCTAAGCTACAGAAGCAAAACCTCAATTTAACAAATGTCAACTACTTTATTATTATTAAAAAAAAAAAAAACTAGAAAATTGACTTGCTTGGTCTATTTTTTAAAGTGTCCATTTTAGATAAACTTATGGACAGTTGATCCTTGCTATCTGCATTTGCCGTGCCAGTAACTTTTAATAGCCTCTGCTTGAAACTTTGTATGGAAAAGAGAGAAAAGAGCAGAAAACACAAGAATGAAAAAGCATACCATTGTTACAGAACAGTGGCGTTGTTGAATAAGTTTTGGACTGATGATAATGAGCATTAACTTCTAGGATCATCGATGCTTTTTAAATAATGACTCAAAAATAAAAAGACAAATTTCCACAGCAAAATAATTTTTGCATGATTTGATTCTCCATGGTCTTTCTCGGGATGAGGACTTGCTGATAACAAGGATTGACTATAATGACTTGTTTTGGACAGCTCTTTGATGTTATGGGTTTACAAAATTTTTGAAGTATTTGTTAACTTGATGTTTTCTTAAACTAAATTCAATTTTTTTGAATTTGCTCAGCAAATTACCTTTCAAAGCCATTTAGATTTATTGATTTGTTTAAATAAATGTTACCTCTATTTTTGTTTGAAATAAAATTGTTTTCATTTTCAACTTCTGTTTGTTGCCTTTTCTAGCTCTTTATTTCTTTCCTGACTCCGTGCTTAATTGTTTACTCTGTAAATATGAACATACATCTGCATTATGCAATTTTTAGAATCAATAAGCTCTACAACTTGTTTAAAGAACTCTTTCCTATCTTTTCACTGCAAATTGTCGTCCGAACTTATTCAACCCCTCTGCTGTTACAAGCCTTGAAAAGCTTTTTTCTCCTTGAAGGTATCATTCTCAATTTCTTCTTTTTTCTTCACACAAGAGAAGCAATTAAAATATTTACTTAAATTTGACTATTTTTATTTGAGTTTACTTTGAGGTACCTAAATCACTATGCTATTTTGTGCTTCTGCTTTTCTACTTTTTTTAATGTCTATGCCATAAATCTTATGAATATTTAAAAAAAAATCAAATTCTTTAATTGGAAGAAAAATTCTGAGAAAATGCTCTCACTGTTTTTAAAAACAAAAGAGCATCAGACAAAACTGGTTTGAAATAAGAATCTTTAAATTGAACAACTTCAAAATTTTATTTTATACAGCTCTGCAACTAATTTTTTCAACTTTCATCTTAACTTTGATACTTTTTCATTCAATTATATATTTTGTCAACTTCCTGAGAGTCAAAATTTTAGAAATTATTTCTTGAAAGCAAGAAAAAACATTGAAATTTGTTGATACATTAATGTGTTATAAAAATAAATACATAAACTGTAGGTAAACTGGATTATAAAATTATTGAAAAATAAATACATGCACTAAATAACATTTAAGCAACTCAATTTTCATAATAGTTAGATATTCAGCTGGTAATAGGCAGTTATAAAAGTTGTTTTGTATAATTTCTGCAATACTGTCTAAAAAATAATTTTCCCTTCAATTTCTTTGTCAATTTTATTTTATTTTATTTTTTGCTTGTTATGTATAAGTGTGCATGATGAGTTGATGATGGTGGAAAATTTGAGTAATAATAGTGAGGCATGTTTCATCTTTGGAAAAATTTATTCTTGTTCAATAATTAATCTTTTCCAAATGAAAAAAAAGAAGGATTTGGTACTTTTTTTTTTCTTCATCAAAACTAGAGCAAAATAGAACTCATAAAAAGTCATGGAGAAGTCGTGTCTACTTTTAAAGGTATTTTTGCATTTAAAACTTTGTTGCTTGCTAAATTTTTTATCAATATTTGATGTTTACAAGTATTTAAAACTCCAAAACCTCAGTTAAAGATTAGTCTCGTCACAAAGAATTTCCTTCAATCTCTTTTATTCACATAAATCAAATTTAAATGAAGATCTGGTAGAGCATTGAAAATCATATATTGATGGCATAATTAATTGATCAAAACTGAATTAATATGTTCATTTCCTCATTCTTTCTTTTTACTTAAATTTAGAGCCTCGAATCCAGAATCAAAGAATGGCGCCTGAGAGGAGAGCCACACAAGAGACAAAAACATGAGAGGATCTCAACAGGTATTTGAGCCCCCTACTAAATTTTATGTTTTTGATCAAGTATCAAATAAGAGTCAACTACTCTGATTGGAAATTCATTGCATTCATATGAAAACCAGGAGTACTTTAATTGTTCAGTATGAGAGGCACAAGCAGGCTCAGACAAATATGAAATTGAAAAATTATTTTTTTTATCAATATTAATTCTATTTTAACATTTTCAATTCTATATTTAAGTCAGCCTTGAAGGAAACTTCACAAGTGTGATCGCCTGCAACATTTGGTAACACGCCTCCGGCACAGGCTAAAAAAAAGTATTGATATAATATTGCACTCATTAATTTATCCGAATGTTATGGTTCAGAACTGATGAGCTTTTATCTTTGAGGTCCGTAATTATATTTATTAAAAGAAATTATATTCCTTCTTTGAGCTCATAAGGGAATCATTTCAATTTAGTTTTTAAGTTTACCTCAATGGAATAATTGATTCATCACAGATTTTGAATTTATTTGATACTCATGTCCCAGGTAAAATGCTCATTCTGAGGAATAGAGAAGTTAGTTTTCGCTGTTCCTCACAGCCACTATAATTTCAGGGAAAAGTCTGTGGTGATGAGGCAGCCATTTATGTAAAGAATTTTGCAGCTCAATTGTCCCTTTTTCTGAGTTCACACTTCTAAAGATTCTCCATTAATGTGGGAAAAGGGTTAATACTTTTGCTCAGCTGGTCCTCTTTGCTAAACTGAATAGATGTGACATTTTCATTAGAACTGCGTAAATTAGAGAAAATATACTTTTAAGCAGTTAAGGATGTTTGTGAATTTTTCAGATCAGATGCCTTTTTCTTACTTTTAATGGGACCTACTCTTGGTGAGATGTAAATAAATACATTTAAAATGAGATAATTGTTATTTTCTGCGATGATGTGTTTAGTGAACATGAAAACAAATTAAAATTTCATCCTGAAAATTATGTAACATCCAGTTTTACCACCATTTCAACTTGCAATATGTACTTAATACAAGACCTAAGTGAGTTTAGAACATTCTCCGCTTATAATTACAAAGGAAAGGTTGAAAATTTTACAATCTAGAACAGGATTTAAAGTTTTTTTTATCCAGACTTTCTTTTAAATATTTGAACGCAAGAGAAAAAAATTGTTCAGCTGAAGGTAAAACTTAAAATTTTGACTAAGCTGCCCTGATGAATTTTGCTTTTAAGTTTTTAACGGTGAGGTTCTTTTTTTTATTTGATAAATTTTATCTTGTATTTTTAATTGAAAAGGTATTTTTCTTTCTTTTATTCTTTAAAGTTTCCTGGGACTAATTTTCTTGTTCAATTTTTAAACTACATTAGTAGATCTTCCAATCTGGTCACAAGTAAATAGCTTTTACATGATGCTTTTTGATCAGGTTTCAGTGAGAGTAGAAGTGGATGTATGGCGGTGAAAAAATAATCAAACACCAGTCAACAACGTCAAGTGATGACTCGCCACAAGTGTCACCGATCATTCAAACTACTGTTAACATGAACAAAATGAATGGATGTAGGCAAGAAAAAGAGTATGAAACAATCGAAAAGCCTGGGGTTCGGATCAGTTCGTGGGTTGATAATGAGAAGAAATTAGATGAGTTCGATGAGTGTCACTCACTGCCATCGGTCAAAGAACTAGCAAAGCACTTTTCTACTGGAGAGCAGAATCCAACCAACCAAACAATAATCAAAGGTACACAAGTTCATAACTCCAAAGCCCTTCTATCTGGGACTCAAGACCATTTAATTTAAAAAACATTTCATTTTGTTTGAAGACATCAATTGTTGAGAAGAATCTATTCATAGTTTGGGAGCGAGGCAAGGCGTAAAAAGTATGCTATTCTTGAGTACATAGTTTTATTAAAAACCATGGAAGCTATTTAAACTACAAAGCTCCTTATTTGCACTAACATAACATATTTAAACAAAACTGGCAAAAAGAAACGAAACACCGATAAAACAATAGTTGTGAAAAAAAGCATGAAAATGTTAAATTTTCTCGCCTCTATTTATTTTTTAAACCTCACTCTTATTTTCTCCATTTTTCGCGATGATTGTTTTATTGATGTTTAGTTCTTAGTCAGTTACATTAATTATTTTATGTTAGGGCCGATGATGATCTTTGTAAAAGTGAAAAGCTTCCACAGTTTTAATAAAATCATATCCCCAGGTCATAAATTGCATACTTATTCACAACACCTTGGTTCATCACCCAATCAATAATTAAATTTAGTATTATCAAGCTGCTTTATATGATACTCAAGAACCTATCACGACTAAATGTTGGATTTTCAGTTTTTTTTTTTTTTTTTCAACAAAGTTCATTGGTGTTTTAGTTCTGACCAAATGGAATTAAAATTTGAAAAGCAACATTTTCAAGCAGAGAACTTCAGTTTTTTCAACTTTGTTGTGATTAAAAAATTATCTGTTACTGAAAGTATAACATAATAGCAATTGATTTGACTTGGTACAATATTCAAATCGAAAATTACTCTTTTTAATGAAAACAACTTTTTAATGAAAATCTGAACTGAGGTCCAGATTTTTTTTTATTACAAGAGGAAAATGGTCTAGGATGCTAGTTTGGACTTTCATTCCGATTCAAGTGAAATTTTGATTCAGATGTCTGTACACCCATTAAAGTTTACTAAATCAAATGTATTTCTGTGAATTTCAGCCAACACACCTGTGCTGCCTGCAATTCCTAAAATATTTGAAATGAAACACAGCTACCCATCAAAACAAGTAAGCACGTTTTTCACATATTACCATTTTTATTGAAACAAAAGTGTTTGACCAATCTGCACTAGCTACTAGGGAAATACTTATAGTTTTCAAAACTTAATTGATATTTACTTTTCTCATCTTCAAACTTCAAACATAGGAGATTCTTTCTAACTTTTCACAGTAAACAATCAGTAAGCAAGAAGGAAAGAATACTTCACAAAATGACCTTGAAATCTGTGAAGGACCTCCTCTTAAAATCTGGTCTAAAATTTATAATAAGATTTAGCTACAAATGATACTATTCCCTTGAGTTTTCAAAAGGTCAAGAACAATTTCAATTAGATTTGTCTCTACCTAACAATGGTTATAAAATTAGAAAAAAAGAAAAATTAGATGATTAAAAAACCACAGCTTATAAAACAAGCATGTTTTTGAGAAATAAAATATTAAACTTTAAAAAAAAAAAAAAAAAAAAAAAAAATTTGGACAATTTAATCTGATAGGTTTCCATATAAAATACTTAATGCAAATTTTGATTATCTGCATAAAATTTAAAAATGCCTTGAGTGTAAAATATGGTCTTAAAATTATTTCACTATGCCAATGTTCACTAAAGAAATGAAAATTGCAGCTTTCAGAGGATCTGTGAGCATAACTCGGTAAGAACTAAACAAAAATAGGCGTTGGTTTATTTCTTTTACCTTTCCCCATCACCTAACAGGGTTTCTACTCTTTTTCAACTTTTGAAATCCCTGTGTTTTCCCTGTACTTTTTTTCATTTCCTGTTAGTTTTAAATTCATTTTCCTGTGTTTGCAGGAACTTAAAACGAGTCGGATGCTAAATTTTGATTTCAGGGTTGCTAATTTTTTCCAGAACCCCAATTCCCTGTGTTTTTCTTCTATTTTTCTGAATTCCCTGTGTTTTCCTGCTTTTTTCTGCCTTCAATTTCAAATTTCCCATGTTTTCCATATTTTTTCCTGAGTAGAAACCCTGTACCAAATACCCCAAGCTCACAGATCTCAAGTAGTATGAATATTGGATGGCATTTAATTTCACTTGCTTCTGCACTAGTTTTCACTGTTCGCTTTAGACTTTTGAAGTTACTGAGTTGCCAATAGTTTTTGCTGGATTTTTGTACTGAGTAGGTTGTAATTTGACAGGATTCAGCAATCGTCCATTTATAACTTTAGTTAAGTCCATGTCACCCCGAACCCCAAAAGAGCAGTCAATCTTCAATTTAACCAAGGCCTTCACTCAGATCGCTGGAAGAAAATGAAAATTGAGGGTTTAATTCAATTTTTTAGATAAGCCTAGACTGGACCAATGATTCATTTGTCAAACCTAAGTCTGACTGAAATTTTTCAGTTAAATCTAGGTTCAACCAAAGTTTTTTAAGGTGACCAAGGATTTATTAGTCAAGCTTAGGTCTGATTGAAATACTTTCAGTCACCCAAGTTTGACTAAAGTAAAAGCTTAACCGTGATTTTCGATTCGCATTAAGCAAATCTTTTTAGAGGATGGTTGGTCTGAATCATATTGCGATCAAAATGATTTGCAAAAGCAAATCAACCCGAGTATCGCTTGTTTTGGGCCTTCTTAGACTCGCTGACCATGCTGAGGGCCCGAGTTTCGAATGGTTAACCGTAACAGCAGCGCTGCACGGAAAGGCGCCGTGCAACCGCGCGTCTAACAATAAAACAAACCAGTTTGTAGGTTATGTTTATGCTTTGTTTCTTTTCAACTCGTGCAGAAACAAAGATCGCAATCCATCAAATGGCGCCATTTTGGTTCCATTAGGGATGTCAGGTAAAAAGAGGAAACATGTAGACATGATTTTCTTGCTAACACTTGAAAAGCTTCTCAGTTGATTGTGCTTCGGCCGACGAGAGCAAATCTTTTGATTCGATTTACAGATTTGATTTCTGATTGAAAATGATAGTTTGTACAATCTCTAAAATATTCCACTAAACCTAGGCTGATAGGATCTTATGATCGGCACATCCTAAATCTTTCAGTGTACAACCTCACGGAACAACATTTTGCTAAGATTGAGTTATCAGGTTGCCACCACAACACATAATAGTATCTTAACAAAATGCCCAGTCACCTTATTGTTGTGTCTGCAATTCTGCAAAAAATCCTTCATTTTAATCATGATATTCTGATAAGTATGATTTATTTTTTTTCTGAGGAGGAGTCATTTCCTGACTCTTATTTAGGTACTAATATGCCAGGCATGCAGAAAATGAGTTACGGGATCGTGGGATCCACCATCTCGGAATACGCTTGGAAGCCTCTTAAAAAACTTGGAAAATCCTGGAAATTTTCAAAACTATTGACCAAGAAGCGCCAGTTGAAAGAAAAAGGGAAATTTTCAGTCAGCGCACCTTTCCACCTTTTAGGAGAATGAGAAAAGTTAGGAAGCTTTTTCTTCTAGGATCCTGAGAAAACTTGGAGAAAAAATTTCTGCACCCCTGTAATATGCATTCTAAACTAACACTAGATTTCAAAACTTTGATCATGTTTAGATTCAAATAGAAAATTTCAATCAGATCTAGATTTCAAACAAATTATTGATTAAACCTAGGTCTGACTAGAAGCTTCCGACAACCCTACCCTCCTATTTCAACTTTATTCTAGGGGTTTGACCAAAAGCCATGGTCAAACCTGGGACTCACTAGTTAATCCTAAGTTTGACTGCCTCTTGAGTCTAGCAGAGATACATAAATATGAATAAATGAAAAAACTTCAACACTCATTATGAGATAACAAACTTACTCATTTAATGAATCCATAGGATTTATCAAAGTTAGAAACCAAAATAATTTAACGACATAGGCTACCCGTTATTTTACAAATGTATTTACTTATTCATTCATTTATTAATTAAATAAATAAGTTAATAATGTACTGACTTCTTGAGCTTAAGAGAACTTCCTCAGAAAAAAATTTTACAAAGGTAAACATCTGCAACAAAAGCTCCTGAAAACTCTCACAACCGATCTAAGTTTATTAAACCTCCATCTTTCAGTAATCAAAAATATAAAAGAAATAACAATGATAAATAAAATTGTATATAAAAAACAGTGAGTAAGCAGATAAAAACTCACAAGTTGAACCACTTATCTTAAGTCTTTCTTTATGGAGAATAATTTTTTCTATTTTACAGATCCATAGCCTGACAGCTCGTAGTATTTCTCGAGAGTTCCAGCGAGGGATTGCGATGCAGTCACAACGCAGAATAATTGAAATAATGTTCTGCTGCCCACAAAGCCTCTGGAAACAAGTAAGGAAGATTCAGGACACGTTTCAGACGACAGTGGCACAGCATCACCACTCCTACAAACATAAAGCTTCATGATAATATAGCGTTTTGGGAACAAATGACAAACAGTTAGGTGGCTTACTTAAAAGAAAATCTGATTTCTCACATTGCCATCAATTATATACTGTTATATTGCAAATGGTTGCAATGCATATGTGCATTTAAACATGCTCAGATGTCACATGTGCACAATGAACTGTCTTGTAATGAAAACAGTATTATTGAATAGCATAAATTTTTATTGTTTTAAAAGCTTATGTTTATAAAATCATTCTTCCATTTTCAACCTATTCCGGAAGTTTTAAATCTGTTCTACTACTTAAAACAATTTGTTCTTTTCGATCAAAAGTCACAAAACAGAACAACTACTTGTTTATACTTGTAATATTCCTCCAAAGTGGCTTTTATAAGTGTATAACTTCATTTAAAGTTTCATGCATAATGTACAGTTTTACAGAATTCATTACTCATAATCATATTATATTGAAAGAAATTTTGCATTTGACTTTCTTGAGAAATATGTATTTATAAGCATTCTTTTGAATTCTTCCAAAATTTTTGCACATCAATGTGTTACAAGCTTAAATGATGATTTGCAGAAGTGTTTATGAAAAGTGAAAAAATACTTCCAAATCTCAGAAGAACACTTTTAAACAAGAAAAATTGACAATTTTCCATTTTATAGATTGATGCAAAAATTCTGGTTTTTGTTATGAAAATTACTATTGTTGATGCTAGGGCAAAATGTAATCAGATTACTGACTGCCCTTGAAATATTTAAAATTGCTAGCTAAAGTTATTTACTCAATTTCTTAGGATCTCATAAAATTAAAAAAGATAGCATTATTTTTGAATCTTTGGTTACAGACAATTTTTAGAACTAGCTTAGGAACTTTGAGAATATGCTAGTAACTTCTTTCCTCACGGTGTCAAAACATGCCAGGAAAGGATAAAAAAAATTAAAGACTTCCTACACCATGATTATTGCACCTAACATTAGGATCAAGATCAATATCTGAACTGGCTTATCAAACAGCCGAATAAAATATCCTATGACTGTTATCAAAAATAAGTATGCCATTGTTATCTTAAAATAATGAAGATTTCATGGAAATTTATGAGACTTCTACTTGTTGATTGATGTATTATGAGAAGGAAATGTGTAAAAATAAATAATATATTGTAATAACTTGGTGATTCATTTATTTAAGAAAAAAAATCCTTCCATTTCATATTTTTAAGATCAAATCCACTAACACGCTTATGAAAAACATGAGTTTGACACGAGTGTTGACTCCTTTAATAAACTGCATCCTGTATATTTGCTAGAGAGCAAATGTACTTCCAAGGAAGCTTAAAACTCACACCACAAAATTTTAGCATTTTCAAATGCCCACGCAGGTTTAAGCCAACACCTAGCTTACAAAAAAAAGCTTTAGCTTTGCTGACTGCATTTGCTAGGTGGGGTAAAGCGGATTGTTCAGAGATGAGCACTTGGAGACATGACATGTTTCTTTCCTTTTCCCCAACCTTAATCCCTTTATCACCACCCAGTAATAGGCATGGGGCAATACAGTTAGTGAGGCTAAAGTCTTTTTGACACAGGTTTAACAAAGCAGCAAAACTAACCGAAGCAGGCAATCAAGAAATTTAGTGATCCTTTGGCATGAAATTCGGTTAATGACTTAAAGAAAATTGCATGCACCGCAATCTTGTGAGGTTTTCAAAAAATTTACGTGCAGGCCGTTGCCTGTCCGCCAAAACACCCAAGCGGCCTGTTCGTGCAGGGCGCGGCTGCTTTCTGCTTCACTGGGCCGCACCTTACGGCTTTCCACCATGCCCACCTTAGCAGCTACAGTTAGCGAGGCTTAAGTCTTTGTAAGCCAGGTGTGCTTTACTGGCTATGTCTCATGGCATTTTGGAAATGCCAAAATATTATGTGGTGAGTTTTAGGCTCTCCTCAGAAGTACATTTACTCTTTCATTATTACAAGAGTTTGAATTGGTTATCATTATGAATAACATTGTCTGAGAATCAGATCCTTTTTGGTCAATAAAAGAACCTGTTAAATGTAATTTCTTTTTGCTGCAAATACTGAACTTTTCACCTTAATAAAAACCTTAAAACAATTTTCAAACATGAAGTAAAATTAGCAAAAGTGAACTTAAAATTTGTATAAAAAATAACAAAGTCTGTGACATTTCTGACATGTATAAATTCTTAGACTACAGTAATATTTCACATATTTTCATAAAAAACTGTGATAATTTGACTATTGGTTGCAATTGTTTGTCCTAAACTCATTCAGGCCTTGTAATGGCTTAAAAAACACTCATAATTCAGCACTAGTTATGAAATTCTTACTTTACCTCTTGAAACAGCTTAGAAATATTTAAACTGCAACAGAGGTTGAACCATGAAGCAGCCAGCAGGCAGAGCCACCTAGTACCTATTTAGTGATCTCTCTTTCTTCCTTTTACACCCTGCAAGCGTTTTATGCACTAATTTCTGAATAGATCTCATGAAAGAATTTATTAAGCTGAGAAGATAGTGCTAAAAATTTTAAAATGATAAACTACAACTTTTCAATCATGGTAAGCTACTGATTCAACAACAGCCAAGCTACTACTAGCACATTGCTTTATTTAAATCCCAGAGGACCGAACCTTTATTTTGATATCGAGGGTCATCCAGAAAGTCCAGCACGTTTTGAATTTTCTCAAATATTGTTGGACAGCCAGAGAAAATCAAATTACATCATTGATTTGTCTTAGTCTTAGCTTTAATTTGAGCCCTAGTTTTTGAAAAATTAAAGCCACGGGCTGCTGAAGAAGTCAATTTTTCCGCCGCCGCTGTCATTGATCTCCTCGCCCGACTCTTGGCGGCGTGACAACTGAGATGAAAAATCGGTTCTGAAACGATTTCCTGCACCAAACCTCACACAATTTGAGGAAATTTGTTCATAAATTTCATCAAGTGTCACCGCCAATGTTTTCGTATCGTAACACTTCGACCTGCTTCCCTAAATCAGTATCAATCACAGTCGGCCTGCTAGATCGGGCTTCATCGTGCACCTTGTTCTCCCTTTATGAAATGATTTGCTCTACTTACGCACACTATCAACACACACAACATTTTTCCTGTAAATTTGATGAAATTGGTGATGAATGTTACACAGCCAAACAACTTTTAAAGTTAAAAATCAAATTACCAGCCGAACCACCATTTGTGGTTTTGAAAGTGCCACTCAAGTGATGACTTTAGGTGCACTTTACAATTGCACGAGCTTGCACTGATGTTGAAGGAAAACTGATTGCACTCATCAACAAAAGCATGGTAAATAAGCACAAAATACTGGTTGGCATTATTAATAAAGATTTTATTAAGATCAGATTGCTTATCTGCGCAGCCATCTGCACATCTTTTTATCACAGTTGTCACCGCTGACCTGAGTCGGAGGAGCGTCAATGACGGCAGCGGAAAAATTGACCTCCTGAGCAGCCCGTTGCTTCAATTTTCAAAAAACTAGAGCTTAAATTAAAGCTGAAAGTATGACAAATTCAACGGTAAGTTGGATTTTCCTAGCACCAACACTTTTTTTGTGAAAAATCAAAGCATGCCAGACTTTGGATGACCCTTGTATCTTCTGCTGCAATAATGACTGCAACTTGTAAGAGTCACAGAGTAGAACACTAACATAAAATTCTAACTCCTGCAGTATCAAAATTAGCTAAGATTGTTTCCATCATCCTTAAAAACACACTGATAAAACACAACAACATA
>JALRMA010000158.1:0-22173 GCA_023638005.1 Forsythia suspensa
ACTCAAAATCCCTTCTTTCTTTGTTTCATTTTCTAAGCATTGCGTACTCAAAGATCAAGCTCGGCCCATGTTGATCCAAGCCCAGAAAGGTCGAAGCCCAAGAAGAGCATGGTTCAAGAAGCCCACTACAACAAAAAGTTTCTTAGTTGACCATCGAGACCTTGTGACCTCATTTAAATGACTACTAAACATCAGAAACATGGTTTAAATGTCTACTTAATATTAGAAACATGGCATGGCATATGAGAAAATCACAAGACGTGACAATTTAATTATCAATCCTATGGTTCCTGAACAATTTTTAAATTTAGTGTTTTTGTTTGTAACAAGCTTGCTTGATGATGTAAGCCGGACTTCATAGGCATTGTGTCTTGGTTAATCTATTTTGTTCTTAATTTGATTTTTATAAGTATTTTTAAAAACATTATAGATTCGACAAAGTAGATTTTATTCTTTCATGTTATTTATAACTCTCTGAGATATAATTATCATTTTATAGTTTATCAAGATTATATAAAAGGGTAAATAATCTTTGAAGTTAGAGCTTTTGAGCAGCTTTTGACAATGGGGTTCTCAACCTTCAATTACTAGCACCGGGTTCTTAACCTTTGAAAATCTTGAGAAACAAAGTCATTACGGTAAAAAAAATCGTTAATTTAAGCATTAAATAGTCAAAATTTTCTTTAAATAACTAATCTCGCTTCGAATTAATATAAGAAACAAATAAAATAAAATAAAAAATTACAATTAACTTCTCAACCAACAAAATACAAAATTACAACTCATCCAACAACTTCTTCTTCTCCAAAATCTCACGTAACTATCACCCACCAGAAACAACAACACCAAGTTTTGAGATCCACCACCCGTCATATAATTACAATCATCTTCTTTTGTGGCAAGATGGCGTTGCACTTTCATATTTTGGATTTTCATGGTGGTTTTGGGATCCCGTTGTTTACTAATCCATGATTGTCAAAAGCGATCAAAAGCGGAAAAAGAGAACAAATGAAAGCGATTACAATGTTAGAATATAAAATATATATATTAGAATATTTGTTTACCCAATATAGATTATGGTTTTCATTACTATAAAAACCCACATGCCTAATTGTATTATTATTATACCGTTTTGTAATGACATTGGTTCCCGTTTATTTATTCACATGGTATCGAGCTAAATTTATAAAGCAGCAGTCCCGGTCCGATGACGGTCAGGCGGTAAGCAACACCAGCGCTTCGAGCGGTGGCCGGTCCGTGGCGGCGGCAATGCGAGCATCACCTTCGCCACAATTTACGAACCCAATCTGCGACCAAGCGAGACCTTGGAATCACGACTACACCGTCTTGAGAGAAAGCTTCTTGCGCCTTCTGTAATCGGCACCACCTTGGCAGCGGTAGCACCACCTATTGGTCTCTATGACGAAACTAATCGAGCCGCTATTTGACCGCCCACGGCCCCCGTTTCTTGATTGAATCGGCGGTCAGGCCAGCGGCAATGCTGGTCCGGCAGCAACAACGACATACTTCAACCCGATCGAAATAGCGGCGGTCATAGCGCCGGCGGTCGGCTGCGATCACCCTCTTCAAGTCGGCGGCCGGTGCGGGAGCTCGGCGCAGGCACGATTGCGCATTGAAGAGCGGCAAACTTCGACCACCATTCTATCTCTCTATATCTATATATGTGTATGTATATTCCTAGTCTAGAGGCGGCTAGAGATAAAGGGTGGGAATTGTTTTTCTCAAGGTGATTTATTACGGACCAGAAGTGATTGAAAGGGTCGAGCTGGACCGAATCGGGGTAATTTATATTGTGATGTGGTATGAAGGATGATTCCTTCAATCTATTAGTGTAAGATTAATTGGTCGGTTATTCATATTGAGTCTTGTGATGAAAAATTTTCTCAAGGGGTAAAAATTGTGGGGTTATATTATTGGAACTATTGTGATACCTAAGAATACTAGTGATAATTATACTATTGATGTTGATGTTTGGGAGTCGAACAATGCAAAAATTCTTACTTGGATTCACAATTACATCGATCATTCCATTGGTGCACAATTGGCAAAATATGAAACTACTAAGGAAGTATGAGATCATTTGCGGAAGTTATACACTAAGTCACAACTTTGCCAAGCGATTCGATTGGAGATTGATATCTGAGGCACTTACAGCGAGAAAAATATGGGTATACGGAATTTTATCTTTGCTATGACATCGATTTGGGATGAGTTGGCTCTTCTGAGTCGGCGAGGATTGAAAGCTTGTGAGGATTATATTGTTTATAGAGAGGAGCAGCGATTGGTTCGAGTTTTATGGCGCCGTAATTCTTTTGAGGGCACTTAGGGGCTCTATCTTGCATCGTTCTCCTCTTTCTTACATTGACTCGGTGGTTAGTGAACTTATGGGTGAGGAAACACGTTTAAAATCTCTAACGGGAGGCGGCATCCTTCCTACTTCTAGTATACATTTTGGTGTGTCACTTCCTAGAGCCATCTCTGCGAGAATCGAGCAGAGGTTATGTGCGAGTTGCTAGTAATGAGTGTAGCTTTTGCAAAAAAGGGACATTGGAAGGCTCGATGTCCTAAAAAACTACAATATTCTGAGTCAGCGACAATCACAACATCGATTTTATCGTCCCGATGCTAACGATTATGACCATGTCACCTTATGACTAGCTTCTCTTGAGCACCTCTCTAATCTGAGGCTCGCTCTCTGGGCTGAAGATTTCGAGAAGTTTCTTGCCACTGAACCTCATGCTATGTGCCTCTACTCATGCGGGTTTGTCGTCCCAGAACCCTCGGGTATTTCTTCCTCGTAGATCTTTGACTCGGGTGCCTCTAAACACATGTCTTGACTCCGCCTATGTTTGATTCCTTCGCCCTTCTAATTAAATGCATGTCTATTATGTATTCTTTGATGGCACTCCTCTGCCTTTGGTAGGGGTTGGTTACATTAACACATCAATTTATCACTCTTAGATGTCTATTGTGTTCGACTCTTTATTTGAATCTTATATCTATTAGTGGTTATGTGATTACGGATACTTAGTTCAATTTTCTTCTCTTGTCTTGTCATGCGGGATCCTCAATCTCGGAAAGGTGATTAGGATAGGCCATAGAAAAGGAGGTTTATATGTTTTGGATAATCTGCAACCACCGCATCTTGCGACCTCTAGTGTTGATTTGTCGTCTTTTCCTTGAATTCTTCTTCTTCTAGTTTTTTATTTGTGGCATTCTGCTTGGACATGTTTACGCTAGTCGTTTAAAATTTTTAGTTTCTAAAGGTCAATTGGGAGATTTGCGAACTCATGATATCTCGATTGTAGTGGTTTGCAAATTAGCTAAATTACCTTTACCTTTTCCTCAAGTATTTCTAGTTACATTTGCACCCTTTGATCTTGTTCATTACGATGTGTGGGGACTGCTCTCCTGCTTGCAAAAGGAGGGTCTAGATATTATGTCTCGTTTATTGATGATTATAGTCGTTATTGTTGGATTTATCTTGTGAAGCGATGTTACGATTTTCTTTCCATTTATCTTTCTTTTAGAGCACTTGTTAAAACTTCGACATTATTTGTTATTAAATGCTTGGATGTGACTTGGGTGGAAGTATACCTCTACGAGACTTTTCTACATTGCTTACGCCGATGGCACAATTCACCAATCCTCATGTCTTTGACACCCCACAACAAAATGGTATTGCTAAGCGTAAGCATAGACACGTTATTGAAGCTGCTCGATTCTCTACTTTTATCTACCAAAGTTCTAGTGAATCTTGGAAAGGCGATTTAAGCTGTTGTCCATAATTAATAAAATTCCGTCCTCTCACACTTGAGGTTTGTCACATACAAAACACTATTTGGACATCCTCACGATTATTCTCATCTAAGGGTTTTGGGTGCACATGTTTTGTCCTTAGTCCTCAAGTAGAGCGTAGTAAGTTGACTTCACGTTACGCTATTTGTCATCTTCTTAGGATATGGGAGGGACAAAGAGTTATATTTGTTTTGATCTATTAATAAAAACTATATGTTTCCTTGGCGTTGTGTTTCTTGAGCATATTCCATTTTCTTTTACATTTACGATAATACTCATACCATGACTAAGGTTGATCTCATTCGTATTGATCCATTTTACGATAGTGCCGATAGCTCGCATTCCCTTACCCCGCTTGTTGTTGATCCTTCTCCCGCTCAGATGCGCATACCGCGACTTCATAATGATCCTTCTCCTTCTATGGCCACCCAAGCACCATCGAGATTGTTGATCAACCTTATTCTCCTCGGTATCCTCCGCATTATTACGTAAGTCTACTCGATTACGACTTTTGCTTATTCTTGTTATTAGAATCTTTACGCTATTTCTTAACATCTATTCACAAGCTTTACGAACCTTCTTCCTATAAAAAGCTATTCTAGATCCTCTTTGGCAGCAGCTATGGTGATGAACTCTCTGCTTTACATAAGGCAGACAACTTGGGATCTAGTCTCATTACCTCATGGTAAACATGCTATTGGTTCACGTTGGGTCTATAAAATCAAAACCAAATCGATGGTTCGATTAGGCGCTACAAGGCTAGGTTGGTTGCTAAGGGGTTTAGTCGGTATGGTTTGGATTATGAAGACTTTTGCTCTGTTGCAAAGATGACTCTTTGATCGTACACTTATTGCGGTTGCTTACATTTTCGATGGAATCTCTCTCGGTTGGATGTTGAGAATGCATTCTAAATGGAACCCTTCGGGAGGGCGTCTCTATGGTTCCTCCTCACAGTGGTGTTTCTCAATAAATCTGGATATGTCGCAAACTTAAGAAAGCACTTTATGGTCTCAAAGCAGGCACCTCGCTTGGTTTGAAAAATTTTCTCTTGTTGTTTCCTCTCTTGGCTTTACATCCGGCCATCATGATTACGCTTTGTTTTCTAGATGCACCTCTCTGACAGGTAGTATTTTACTCCTTTTATATGTTGATGACATGATTATCATTGGTGATGATGTTAATGGTATTCTTTGCCTTAAAATCGATTTGGCTCGTCGTTTTGAAATGAAGGATTTGGGTCATTTATCTTATTTTTAGGGATCGATGTTTCTTCTTCTCCTAGGGTTATCTTCTCACTCGATCTAAGTATGCAATGATGTTATTAGGCGTGCTCGTCTCGCCCCGATACTAAGGCTAGCGATACTCCTCTTGAAACCAATGTTCGTTATTCACCTTACGGCAGTATCCTTTGCACAGTCCCAATCATGCCGCACTATCGTTGGAAGTCTCGTCTATCTCACCATCACCGTCGATATTGCTTATCTTTGTTCACATTGTTAGTCGGTTTGTCTCTGCTCAGGAGACTCACGTTCCTTTGGGAGGCTGTTGTTCGATTCTGCGCTATCTTCGTGGTACTTGTTTTGAGTCTCTTATTTCCATCGACTTCTTCCTTGGAGCTCACGCATACTCACGATCTTAATTGGGCTAATGTATTTGATCTTAAGTCCATTCTTGGTTTTGTCTATTTTGGGAGACTCAGCTTATCTCTTGGAAGAGTAGAAGCATAATGTGGTTTCTCGTTCTTCTCTTTGAAAGCGCAGTATCGTGCTATGGCGTCTACCACTTGAGATTGTGTGGTTGCGTTGGTTACTAGCGACATGGGTGTTTCTCTTTCTCTCGACTCCTATGTATTGTGATAATAAAAGTGCTATTTCGATTTCTCACAACTCGTGTTCCATGGCGCTTTGAAACATATTGATATTGATTGTCATCGATTAGCCACCATCTTGACATGGCACTATTTCTTTACCTTTTGTTTCTTCATCGTTACGACTTGCGATTTTTCTCACAAAGTCACATCCGGTCCATCGTTTTCGTTTCTTACTTGACAAACTCTAGTACATTTTATTCTTTGTAGCATCGTGAGTTTGGTAGGGATGTTAGAATATAAAATATATATATTAGAATATTTGTTTACCCAATATAGATTAGGGTTTTCATTACTATAAAAACCCACAGTATAATTCTGTATTATTATTATGGTTTTGCTTAATAACATTGGTTCTGTTTTATTTATTCACATACAAGAGAAGGAAAATCTTGATACACTTTTCCAGAACTAATTGGCGGAGTCTGCTAAGCTTTTCTTAGTCTATTGTTCCTTTGAATTAGAAGAGTTGATTGTAATTATTCTTTTATTTTGTTTTTTGTTTCTTATTTTAATTCAAAAGAGTAATCTTGTTATTTTAAGAAAAATTTATCATTTAATGGTCAAACTAATAGAATGACTTTACTTAAATGCGTTTTTTAAAGTTAAAGACTAGGAGTGCTAGTAATTGAAGGTTCGAGATCATTATTGTTACAATATTCAAATGTTCGGGGCCCTCGATTGTTATTACCGTTATATAAATGTTGTTAGTTATTAATTTATGAGTTTAGATACATTTGTCACAAAAACGTACGTCTAATTTATCTCGCCGATAGAAAATGTCTGGCATCGTTAAATAAATCTGAGTTAATTTTAACAACAAATGTAAACAGCATTAAATAATTGATAATGTGTACATTTTTTATTAATGAAAATTATACATTTGGAACAACATATCTTTATTCTTAATTTATAGGTTTGAGGACAATAAAGGAAAACTCCATCTAACAGTCGAAGTTTTTGACGAACGGTTGACATAAATGCCACCCAACATTCAAAAAAGTGTCGACTTTTGTCCACTTTCTCAACCTATCCTTGTGTAATCGAGAGAGTTCAATGTACCAAACTGGCTGATATTTCTGAGTTACAACCACCATGGCTTCCAACAACACCAAAGAAGTGCTCACCGACCTCTCAATCATCAAAGTTTACAAAGATGGCACAGTCGAGCGGCTGAAGAGCACGCCACACGTCCGCCGTATCCTCGAAAGACATAAACATTTCACCGGTGTTTCAAGCCAGACTATACCTTCCAAAGCTTACAGACCCCCAACCAAAAGCTCCCCATTTTAGTCTACTACCATGGTGGTGCATTTTGCGTCGAATCCGCCTTCTCTTTACTCCACCATCGTTTCATTAACATTTTAGCTACCGAAGCAAAAGCTTTAGTCATCTCTGTTGAAATACAGGCTCGCCCCTTCGAACACCCTTTGCCTATAGCTTATGAAGATTCCTGGATTGCTCTTCGGTGGATGGCTTCGCACGCCATTAAAGAAACCAGTGTCGGAAAGGATCCATGGCTGACTGAGTATGGTGATTTTGATAAATTCTACATAGGTGGCGATAGTTCTGGCGCTAATATAGTGCATAATATTCTTCTTCGAGCTGGGGCAGAACCTTTGCCTGGGAATTTGAAAATCGTGGGTGGATTTCTATCCCATCCTTACTTCTGGGGATCAAAGCCAATTGGGTCGGAACCGAAAGAAGATTTTGAGCAGAGTAAGGCATGTAAAAGATTTGGTTATTTGTTTATCCATCGGCTCCTGGTGGGATTGACAATCCAATGATCAATCCATTTATTGATGATGCGCCGAGTTTATCCGGGCTGGGGTGTAAAGGCTGCTGGTTTGTGTAGCAGAGAAGGATCCATTGATAGAGAGAATTCTTTATGGTGAGAGTGTGAAGAAAAGTGGTTGGTATGGCCAAGTGGAGATGGAGATGGTGGTTGATGAAGGAGAAGGTCATTGTTTTCATGTCTTCGATCCTGATACTGAGAAAGCCAGGAAACTGATTAAGCAATTGGCTTCTTTCATTTCTGAGTGATAAGCTATATGATTATTTGGGTATTTTCATTTTCTGCTACAATGAGCTACTTAGCCAATATATATGTATTTTGAGGAAACTACCAGAATTTATTCAGGATTTACCTATTATCATTCTGATATATGCTGCAACATCTTTTTTGTGTTACAACTTTGTGTTTCAAACCATATTAAGATGAGTGTATTTAATCCGAGCTTTTAAAGATTTTGATTGACATTTTTAAATGACTTATTTTGATAGATTTCGTTAATTTTTATTGAATTTTATAGATTTTAACGTTCAAACAAACTTTTATAGATTTTTATAGATTTCGTTTTGAAATATTTTCTTGAACTTTCACATCTTTTATCTTAACTTTTATGGACTTTGTTTTTTTAGTTAAAAATTTAATATCTCATAATTAAAAAACTTGTCATGAAGAGAAAATTTTAATAATAATTTATTTAATTATATTAATATTAATATATTCATAAAAATTAATTTTCTATTTAATTCTTGTGAGTAAACTACGTTGAAAATTAATGATAAAACTCACTTTATATTTTTCTTTTGGGTAAAAAAACTTTCAAATAGATTGTGGATAAATTCAAAACTTATGGCATGCGACTCATTTTAAAATATTTTCAAAAAAAAAAAATTTATCCACTTCATTATCTCCTTATTATATTTAATAATTTATAGGTAACACGTGACACATCATTAGTCACCACAATTACATAAAGTAATAACCCAGTACCAATTTAGACGGAAAAAAAATACAACCATGCTCATCAAGATAAAGAAAAAACAAGAATTAAAAAAATGCAATAATAAAAATAGTTTTTAACTTGATGAAATTCATTAATAAAGCGCAATCAACAATTATATAAAAATTTAATTATAAAGTTATCTTATTTTTAATGAAAAATAGTAAAATAATAAATAAATAAATAAAAAGGAAAAATAGTTATGAGAATATTGAAGAAAGAGACAAATATTAATCCTGGGACGTTACGGTTTGTTGAAAGAAAAAGAAAAAGAAATGTTACATGTAAAAAAATAAGGAATGAAAGATGTTTTTTTTCCTAAAGTCTTTCAAAGTCTTAGGATGAATGGGGAAGAAATTTTAATATCTTTTATTTATACATTGTGTTTTAAAGTTATTACATATGGAATTTTCTATAAAGTCATTAAAAATCATAGACATTTTAAATATCTCTTAATTTCGTAAGATTTTAAAAAGCGCGAATTGAATATCGCGTGCGCTTTATAAGGCACTTTTAAAAGTTTTAAAAATACATATTGAATCTTCGAAGACTTTTATGGAGTTTAAAAAGTCTCGAATTGAATATATTTAAACTTTTAAACTTCATAAAAAGTCCTATCAAGTCTTAATTAACAATCTATTTCATGTTGCAATGCCCTAGTTTAGATTTTGTTTGATTTTGCTTAAAATTTTGATAAAAAATTAAAGTCTAAGTCAACAATTTTAATAATATATTTTATAAGATTCACAATTTCTATCAAAATTTATAAAAAATCTAATTTTAACAAAATAAAGCGTCCAGATTGACATTTTATGGGAAATTGGTCAAAGCGTCCATAATGTATGGACCGAGTGCATAAATCGTCATTACGCTTTCAAATTTTGGTAATTACATCATCACTACTGTCACGTATGATGCTAAATAAATCATTTTGAATGGAATCAATCCAATATTCCGTTACACCTTTGGAATTTTAGGCGCCAAATGGTCCATAACCTTTGTTCTTAGTGTGAAATTGGTTCCTAACGTTTATTTTTTGACAAACAAGTCCTTAACCTATATGTTTTAGTCACGAAATTGGTCCTTATTGGAATGAAAAGACAAATATACTCTTAATTTTAATTAAAAGAAATTGTATGTGGATTCCTAATCATTACAAAATGTGCAAATAAGTCCAATAATTTTATTTTTATAAAAATTAAAGAAAACTAATGAATTTTTTAATTAACTCTTTTTGTAATAAAAATGTCAAATAAAATTATTATTTTTATTATGAAGTAATAAATATATTATTTAAAATTAAAACTTTTTTTTTATTGTTATAAAAAAATAACTTTGTCACAAATTTGATGTTCAAATACTTTTATTTAATTGAGTTATATGTTTATTAACTACAAATATTAGAAATTCAACTATATTCTTTATATTTTAATTTATCGTTTTATTTTTATTAAAAAATAAAACACATAATATATAAATTAATTTTATTAGTATTTTTATGTTAAATAAAAATGTAATGAGATTAGTTCAATGTCATAAAATTATATACCTCATTTTGTTATTTATTTAACTTAATTTTTTAAAGTAAAGAGGAGAAAAATTTATAAGTAAAGATGGAGAAAATGATTTCTCACAATGATTTCTCTTTATTACTTAATAATAAAATAATAAATTTATTTGATATGTTTATTATTAAAGTGTTAATTCAAAAAACAATACTCATTAGTTTTTTAATTTTTTTTATAAAAATAAAAGTATTGGACTTATTTGCACATTTTGTAATAATTAAGAATTCACATACAATTTCTTCTAATTAAACTAAATGTATATTTGTCTTTTCATTCTATAAGGACCAATTTAGCACCAAAACACATATGTTAGGGACTTGTTTGCTAAAACATAAAGCGTTATGGACCAATTCCACCATAAGGACAAAGTTATAGACCATTTGCGCCAAAATTTCAAAGGTTTAAGCGGAATATTGGATGAATTCGTTCAAAAGAATGATTTGGACACTACATGGATATGTAAGGATATAATTACCAAAATTTGAAAGGTAAAGATGATTTGTCTGTTGAATCGAGTCCATACGTTAGAAGCGTTTTTGACCAATTTCACACATTTTATTGTAACATTATGTTCTTCTTTAAAGTTAATGCTCTGTTGGAATGCACAACATGTTTTATCACTCTGTTTTCCATTAAAATAATGATACAAAATTTGGTTGGTTAGTTGGTTGGTTGCAAAGTTGAAGTTATAAGAGCATCTTCAATACTAGACAACTTTTTAAAAATTTTATCGTAGTGGCGGAGAGAGAAAGAAATAAGGAGAGAAAGAGTGGAATTATAAAGAGAAAGAAAAATAAATGAGAGAGATAGGCACGATGTGGCGGCATTTATTTATTGTAAAATGTGTCTATGGCCCGATCTAAAAATGGACGTCGCGTTGAACAACTTTACGAAATAAGCGATGCTACATTAGTTTTGTTTCCTCCACTTAATTGTCACATCGGTTGGACATTCAAAATAAAATCACCATTGAAAATGTTCTAACATTACGATTCTTCCAAAGTTAATGATAGGCGGCGTTAAGCTTAGGCGACCGTGCCAAACAAGTCGAATTAGAAAAACAATTAACTTATATTATTTAGGTTAAAGATTTTTTTTTACGTTAAAAAAATTAATTCCTTCATTTAATAAGGTGCATTAGCAGGTCCATCGCCTAACAAACTATCACATTAACAAGCGATGAGTGCGTTAAGAAAAATTTACACATTTTTAGCGATTTTTGAATTAACTCACTTTAAATGAACTCATATTCACGAAATTTAAAGTAAAAATCACAATTCATACTCGGATGTATACATAATTTCATGATTTATATCATAAAATCTTTAATTTCTATTATGAATTAAAAAGAAGAAGATAGAGAGCAGATGGATTTTATACATTGAAATGAGATTTCTTATATAGATGAAATGAGTTAGATTCTAATCTTGAAATTTGAAATCTCTTTTTCGATAGATGACAATGAGATGATTTTGAAATTATTTGAAATGTAATAAAGCGGAAAAGAGAATGCATAATTATATTTGGTAATTTGCGAGACCAAATGAGTCAAAGTTGCACCATTCAATGTATGTAATTTTTATTTTTTGGTTTTGTCTAGAGACCAAAATCTCCAATCTAATTAAAAAGCGCATCATCTCTAACATCGGATAAAATAAAAAGAGTAATATTATTTATAGTCGTTCGATATCGATAATCATCTTACGTGATATTATTCAATTGAATGAGTTATCTATAATTAATAACTATAAATATATTATTCAATTGGATCGCGTAAGATGACGATCGATAGTGAGCATTATGAATAAATTATTTAAATAAAAACCATGATATAAAATAGTAGTAACTTTATTCTCATTCTTAAGTTCAAAACACAACAGTCACTCCTACAGCAACAATATTACTTTAATACAATTGTATTTGGGGCTAAGGCCAAATCAATGCAGTTCACGCCAAATGAACGGTGCTGTGGCGTGAAAATGGGGGGAAAAAAATTATTCTATTTTTGTACTTCATTTTATACTTGCTAAATTTGTTTTCTTTATATATCCATTTTCATACTCTTTTATTATTTTATGGTTTAATTTTATTTATATTTATTTTAATTTCATTATTATTTTTATTAGTATAAAAAAATTGTAATTGATTAATAAAAATAATTAATGTATACGTTAAAATAAAATTATTCATTGATTTTAAAATTTTAAAAATGTGAAAACAATAAGACAATATTTATTATTACGACAACAACAATTGAAAAGATATAAATTATTTAATAATACGGTAGATCATTTTCAGATCCTCCAAAATCATCAAAATTGTTTAATTTTTCATTTATAAATTTGAGTAGTGATATAATATTTTATTAAATAATTTTTGAAATCAATAAATTGTTGAAAATTAAAAAAATAAGAAAACAAAACAAATACTATTTATTTGGTGCAATTTTTAAAAATCATTATTGGAGATGGGTAAAAAGATGGTGTAAAAATTGTATTATTTTAAAGATTATGGTTGAAATTGCTCTAATTAGATGAATTCGGATTGTGGGCTTTTAATGTCAAAATTTGTCAACTACCAAAATGTGCAAGAATTGTTTTGTGTGGTTGAGTCGAGTAACTAATGTGCAAAAAGAATATCCATTTAAAGCAGCATAGAGATTGTTCAGCGAAGAATGCTCAAATTATCCAAACAATTATAAAATTATGTGCGTAACATAAAGTGAATATTGTACGTAAATATCTATCTCTCTACTTGTGCATTTCTCTTGGATCCTGTTTAATAAGTTTGTTACACACCTTAAAACAACGCCCGCATGTGGCACTCCACTTAACAAAGCATACGTGGTGCCCGCATGTATCTCCCAACTCAATCCCACGTAAGATAACTTCCAACCACGACATTTATAAAAGCGATTCGGTGTACAATAAATACCGAACCATCACGGTGATTGATGGGACAAGAATAGGGCGACCACGTTAACTTTGGCACAAAAGAGAAAGTGTACAAAAGTGAGTGAAATTTGACTGCAAACTCCAAAGTCGGAAGCAAAAGATGAAGACAATAGCGGACAGTACTGATGGGACATTGGTCAATCACGCAATCGGATAGCGAGATCTACTCATACCAATTGATATTAGATATAAATAGGAGAAAGAGGCGAAAAAGAAAGTAAGTACTCTTGAACCCAACTATATAATAGCATATTTCACAAGTAAAACTTGGAATATGCTTTCTAACTTGGGCGTCGAACACATACGGTAGCCTCTCTCGGCTACCTATGTCGGTGACCTTTTAGTGTTTAGTGTGCGAGGATCGATGCAATTTGGATAGGAGGATTACATCTTAGTGTTGATTTGGAATCCGATTCGTGGTCAACGTAGTCGCACAAACTTCTTGTTATTAAGCTTTGTATGGATGTTAGGTGATTTGTTATGTCTTTACAAAAGCATTCGAAGCGCAAAATCACGACCTTGAAATGTTTGTTTGTCTTTTTTATTTATTTATTTAGATAAGTTAGAATTGAGAATTGGATCGACTTGTTTGGTTAAATAACTTTTGAATTTAATTTTTAGAGCTCGTAAGCGAATAAGCTAGATCGTTGTAATTAATTTGATTCAAATAGTTACGGTTTAAAAAATTACGCTAGTAAGTTCCCGTTTGAAATTGATTTTAAACTCAATTTACGATTGTTTAACAACTAGAAGTTGTTTTAGGTGTTTAGCAACTTAAAAAAAATAACAATTATAGAAGAATTTATATTATTTCACAACAAATTTTGAGAAAGCAGGAAAATTGTAATTTCTCGATTCTATTTTTAATTTAAGATAATTATATTCACAATATTTTTATTTGTTACACCACATTTTAATTACACTCATATCTTCAACATTTTTTTGTCGCATTCTTATCCTCAATTTTTTCATTAATCAAGATACTTTGTCTCTAATAACGGTTTCGTCCAAAAAGTACATTGTGAGAGTGTAAAACGACTTATTTGTCTATTATATTTTAATATATATATATATATATGTATGTGTGTGTGTGGCGCTACATCATATTTTTTTTTTCATTTCAAAGCAAGCAAACATAATATTTTAATAAAAGCGTCATTAAAGATGAAATGTGATAATTAATAGAAGTTGAAGATAATAATTCATCGACAAAAAATTAGAGATATAAATACTATAATGAACAAAGATTAAAAATTTAAGTACAATTAAAATGTAGTTGTACCAAATAAAAATGTGGTACAAATATAAACACAATTTAACTTAGAGTAATTATATTTACACTACAATTTTATAGTTTATACCACATTTTAATTACAATAAAGGTCCTCCAACTTTCGACATTTTAGTACTTATGTCTATATTTTTATCCCATTTTATCATTACATTTTAATTAATTTTCACATCTTGTCTCTATTGACAATTTTTGTCCAAATATTACGCTAATATGCATTGAAATGAGGAAAAATATTTTGTTAAATTTTAATATTTATTATTTATTTTACTTATTTAAAAATACGAGAGAGAAAAAAATATTTTGTTAAATTTTTGTATTTGTTATTTATTTTACTTATTTAAAAATACGAGAGGAAAAATGTTTTTAGCCATCATAATTGAATTTTGGATGAGAAATCATCGTCGAAGACAAAGATAAAATGTGAAAATTAATAGGTTGATGATAAGAACGGGATAAAAAAGTTAGAACATAAATATAATAATGAGCAATAGTTAAATATATTTATTATAATTAAAATATTATGTAATTAACAAATAATGTTGTGTGAATATAATTACCGTATAACTTATTCGAGTATCTATCATCAAATACTAATTTTAGTCTTAATTAATTAAATTTATTTATTTTCACTATATACGTAATTTTATAAATTTTGAAATTTAATAAATAATAATCTTTTATTTTAAAATAATTATAAATAATATATAATAATAATAATACAAAATAACATTATTGTAATCAATATGTTTTAGATATCAAACGCAGATACGACATTGCCCCATCAGACGCACATCTAATGGTGTATCAGGCTGTTCAGATTTTTCTTTTAAAAAAAAATTTCTTTACTGATTACTCCAAATGACCATTATACCATTATACCCTCGATAAAATATCATTTTGTCTAGAAAAAAAAACTTTACTCGCAGCAAATTACAAGGGGTGAAGTTACTGGACCGATTTCACCACAAATCATATGATTGTGGGCTGTATGCTTTATCAGAATTTAAATTGAAAGTGCTTTTCCTTTTTACGTTGCCAAACAAAATAAACGAATCAATCAAACTAAACCCAAAAAGAAAATTGAAATCGAAATTCCGTTTCCTTCCCATTTCAGACTATGTAGGCCCCCATGATTTTTCTTCACATTTAAGGAGGATTTGGGAAAATAATTTTTATTACTAGTATACTTTTATGCAATGAAATTCGAGTGTAGATATGATTGAAATGGATTTGAAAAGATAAGAATTAGTGGTTGTTTGTTTTAATTTTGATTTTCTTTAAAAATTAAAGTTAAAGTCAACAATTAATTTTTAACCACATATTTAAGTGAGTCCATGATTTTTCAACAACATATTTCAACAACTTTTATCAACTTTACTAAAAAATCGATTTTAATCAAAATCAAACACTCTCTTAGATATATTTGAAGAGATCAATTCTTTTTCAATTTTTTTTTTTGAAATTTTTAAAGAAAGCAGACATTTTTTTTTTATTGTGAGTGGAAGGAAAATATCGTATTGTTGTAATAAAATAAAAATAAAGACAATTCAAGAGCATGTACGGTTTGACTCAAAATCTTACGTGCGTAACTCACGTATAGTTTGACAATGATCGATGAAGATTACACCTCGCCCATTCCTCTCCATATAAAGCCAACACTATATACTGATATCTATAGATCTCTATCAAGACAACCATAAATAATACTACCCCATCACCATGTCTTCCAACGCCAACAAAGAAATGCTTGTCGATCTCTCTCCATTCCTCAAAGTATACAAAGATGGAATCATCACGAGGCTATTCGGCTCGCCCCACGTCCCGCTGTCATGGGAGGACGCCGCTTGTTGATGTGTATCCTCCAAAGACATAAACATTTCACCGTGGTTCAAGCGGACTATATCTCCCAAAACTTCGAGACCCTCACCAAAAGCTTCCGGTTTTAGTTTACTACCATGGCGGTGGATTTTGCCTTGAATCCGCCTTCTCTTTCCTCGTCCAACGTTACATGAACATATTAGCCTTGAAGCAAAAGCTCTAATCGTTTACATTGAATCTGAGGCTCGCCTGAACACCCTTTTGCACGTAGCCTATGAAGATTCTGGATTGCCCTTCAATGGGTGGCTTCGCATGCCATTGAAAACCCGGCATGGAAAAGGAACCATGGTTGATTGAACATCTTTGATTTTGGTAAAATCTATGTAGGGTGGCGATAGTCTTGGGAGGCAATATAGTGCATAATATTCTTTCTCAAGCGAGGCGGAACCTTTGCACGGGGACGTGAAAATCTGGGTGGATTTCTATCCCATCCATACTTACGGGGATCAAAGCCAATTGAATCGAAACAAAAGAAGAAAGCGGCGAATGTAGCATATATGGTTTGGTTATTTGTTTATCCATCCGCCCTGGTGGGATTGACAATCAATGATCAATCCATTTTGTTGATGATCTTGTTGAGTTTATCCGGTTGGCGTGTTCAAAGGTTTGCTGGTTTGTTTAGGAGAAGGATCCATTGACGTCGAGAGGAATTCTAATAGGACATATTACATCATTAATGTAATATATTACATCGATAATGTAATACGCTATTAGGAGAAAGTCTTGGGCGCAAGATCGGGGGATCTTTTAGTTTCCTTTTTCACAATGATGTAATTTGTATATATATGGGCATTACGTTTTGAATGAAGTAAGGAATTGAGATCCAATTCGATATGGTATCGAGACGACCTAAGGTTGGAGACTTTTTTTTTTTTTTACCAAGACATGGCTTCCGAGCATGGCCAGCAGCCTTGATTGCCATAACCAAAAGCTCCGGTGGTGTGAAAAAGATAGATGTTTTTCCACGGGATCAAATGACAATCCAGTATTCTCTCATCACCGGTGCAAGCGAAAGGAGATAATTATGATGAATGGGCAAGAGCTATTAAATGCGGCTTTGAAAGCAAGAGAAAGTTTGGGTTTACGGGCGGGACGGTCTTGATTCGAAGATGAAGATAAACTTGATGATTGGTATCTTGTGCATTCCATGTTGGTTGCATGGTTGATGAACACTATTGATCCTTCACTCCGATCCACTCTCTCGTACTATGAGGATGCGAGAGAATTATGGAGGGTCTTGAAGGGACGATTTTGCGTAGTGAGCGGAACCCGGATCATCAACTCAAAACATCTCTCGCGAGTGCAAGCAAGGGAAGGCGGAGACCATTACTTCATACTTTGGACGACTCGATAAGATTTGGGATGAATTAGCCAATTATATTACTCTACCAACTTGTACTTGTCTTTGGTTATGCGTGCAATCTTGCTTTGCACAATATACCAAGTTATTGTGGGAAGAAAGGCTCCTATGGTTTCTCATTGGTGCGGGCGGTGCCTATATCTCGATCCGCTCCCACCTTTTGACTCAAGACCAGCGCGCCCGCTAGACAAGGCATACCGGACTTTGATACAAGATGAGCGCTTGCGTGGTGGCAATTTTCATCACCGAGAAGGACGACCGCGATAGTATCATGGCTTTTAAGCTCGAGACGGATCTTAGAGGTAAATCTCGTTACATTGATAATTCGACAAGTTTTGTGTGCATTGCAATCGTGAAGGCCATGATCAAAGTTCATGTTTTCAACTCCATGGCTTCCGGATTGGTGGGGATCGGCCTCGTGGTGGTCGTGGTCGCGGAGGCGAAGTGGTGGCCGTAGTAGTGGGTGGTGGTCGTAATGGCGAGAGGGGAGGCAATAGTGGTGCACTGTCGGTTCGCGCCAAACAAAACCATTGTTGGCTCTTGGAGACGGTAGTATTTCTCGAGCATCGCCAAACACTTGAGGCGGCGAGGATTATCGGCATTACGCCTACCCAATGGCGAGACCATTCTTGATCTTCTTAATTTGCCAAAGCCCAAAGATCGTTTGGCCGGGTAAGTGTTTATGGATACTCGACACGGGGCCACTCATCATGTCAACGGTACATTAAAATCGTTAATTGATCTCGAAGACAATTAGTCGTTGTCCCGTGCAATTACCGGATGGTCGGTCTGCGATTTGCCACACATGAGGGAAGTGTGGTGTTATCCAGGCAATTGAGACTTAATAATGTGTTACTTGTTCCCAATTTGGATTGTAATTTGATCTCTGTGACTCGACTCTTAGATGAGCATAAATGTCTTGTTCAAATCAACGATACTTTGTGTGTTATACGGAACCGAGTAACGAGGAGGTTGATTGGAGTGGGTGAGCGCAAGGATGGGCTTTTCTTTTACGTGGTGTTCCACATGCCGAGGTCCTAGCTTGTTAATGGTGATGAGTCCATGGAGTTATGGCGCAAGCGTCACAGGGCATCCTTGAGAGAAAGTTCTTGAAGTTTTCGTTTGTGAGTCAATTTAGTGGTTTGAATAAAAATGGTTGTGATGTATGTTTCCGTGCAAAGCAACATCGAGACGATTTTCCTATTAGTAATAGTCGAGCTAGTAGGATTTTGAACTCATTCATTGTGATTTGTGGGGACCCTATCGGACTCGTTCTTCTTGTGGGGCTTCTTTATTTTTGACTATTGTGGATGATTTCTCACGAGCAGTTTGGGTTTATTTGCTTTATAATAAATTGGAAGTTGGCATCATGATTCAAAATTTTGTTGCTTTGGTTAAAAGGCAATTTAATCGACATATTAAGCGTGTTAGAAGTGATAATGGGCGAGTTTACATGCTTAGCGACTATTTTGAGAAACATGGCATTATTTTTGAAACTTACGTGTTGGGACCCCACAACAAAATGGTCGTGTTGGCGTAAACATCAACATATTTTGAGCGTCGCTTGCGTGCTTTGCGTTTTCAAGGGCATTTGCCTATTCAATTTTGGGAGAGTGTGTGATGGCGGCATGTTACTTAATAAATCGCACACCTTCTAGTGTTCTTCATTATAAGACACCTTATGAATATTTGTTTGGTCATGTTCCTAATTTACAAGCCATTCGTGTTTTGGGTTGTTTATATTACGCTCATAATCAAAAACATCAAGGTGACAAATTTGCTAGTAGAAGTCGTAAGTGCATTTTTTGGGGTACCCATTTGCTAAAGGGATGGAAGTTGTATGATTTAGAAACAAAAGAGTTCTTTGTTTCTAGGGATGTTAAATTTTTGAAAATGTGTTTCCATTGTCGACCATAGAGTTGTACCACTTGATAATGCTTACGGGTCATAGCGTGGGTACTCGATCTTTTATGAGGAGGATTTGGATGACTTTGTATGTGAAGGGAGGCTTGTCATGATATCTTACTGCCGCTATTGGGGACACTATAGTGCGGGGAGTGTCTGAGAGATAGGGGTAATATGGAGATAAGGGGTGATGATGGTCGAGAGGCGTGAAGGGGTTTAGAGGCGGCCCAGACTCGGTGGTTGCAGATGCACCTCTGGGTGATACTCATGCGGAGACAGTGTGAGGCGGGGCCGAAGCAAGCGTTCAAAATTACCTAATTCTCGCTCTCGAGTGACTTTGTGACTCATACCATTGTGAAAAGAAAAGTTCCTCCTCAAACTCATCTTCTTCACCAACTTCCTCAGGTACTCCTTATCCTATTTCCCACTTTGTGTCTTGTGATAAATTTTCTGATAACCATAGAAAATATATAGCAGCAATAACTGCAGGCAATCCTCCTAAATTTTTTAAGGAAGCTGTAAAACATGATGGTTGGAGAAAGGCTATGGCCGAGGAGATACGGGCTTTGGAAGATCAAGGCACTTGGGTCTTGCAAAAATTACCCACAGGAAGAAAGCTCTAGGCGATAAATGGGTGTATCTTGAAAAGTCACGATGAGCGAGGAAATTTGCAAGAGATTGAAAGCTAGGCTTGTCATATTTGGTCATCATCGGTCGAAGGTATTGACTACAACGAGACTTTTGCTCGATTGCAAAAATGGTAACAGTTAAGTACTTTTCTTGCCATCGCTTGACCGTCAAAAAGTGGGAAGTTCATCGGATGGATGTACATAATGCTTTCTTGCATGGCGATTTAGGCGAAGAGGTCTACATGAAAATTCCTCGAGATTCGAGAAAAATCGGTCAATACGGTGTGCGAGAATGAAGAAGTCCTTATATGGTTTAAAACAAGCACCTAGGTGTTGGTTTGCCAAACTTACACTGGCATTGCGCTTAATTATGGTTTTCAACAATCATATTGATTATTCTTTATTCACCATGACGAAGGCACAATTGATTAATGTGCTTGTATATGTGGATGATATGATTATTACTAGCAATGATATGGTGGCCTTGGCCATATTTAAAACTATCTTGGAAAATGCTTTAAAATGAAAGATGCGGGGTATTGAAATATTTTCTTGGGCTAGAAGTTGCTCATGAGTTTTGAAGGCATTTTCATTTGTCGGAGGAAATATGCATTGGACATTATTTACGAGGCGAGGATTACTAGGTGCTAAACTGCCGAATTCCCTATGGAACCAAACCATCGTTTGGCATTGGCATCCGGACGATTCCTTGATGATCCGGGGCGATATAAATCGACTAGTTGGGCGGTTGATTTATTTGGGTGTTCTGCGACTGATTTGGCTTACTCGGTTCACATTCTCTCCCGGTTTATACAATGACCCGGGAAGAGCATTGGGAAGCGGTATTACGTGTTGTTCGCTATTTGAAAAAGAGTCACGGCGAGGATCTTATTACGTCTTGACGACAAATTAAACTTGGAAGGATGGTGTGATTCCGATTGGGCAAGTTGTCCATTAGCGGCGATCATTGAGTGGTTGGTTTGTTTTACTTGGTTGTTCTCCGATTTCTGGAAAACCGAGAAGCAACCAAGCGTCTCACGTTCATCGGTGAGGCGGAGTATAGATCGATGGCCTCTATTACTGCGAATTGAAGTGGCTCAAGCGGTTGCTTGGGGAGTTGGGCGTACAACATAAGATGGGCATGCGACTCTATTGTGATAGTCGTCTGCGTTATATATAGCCGCGAATCACTGTTTTCCACGGCGGACAAAACATATTGAAGGCGATTGTCATTTTATACGAGATGCGATTACAAAGCGACTTAATTCTTCCTTCATATGTGCCTACTAAGCGACAATTGGCGGACATTTTACGAAAGCTTTGGGTCGATCATCATTTGAATTTTTGTTGTGCAAGTTAGGTGTTCGAGATCCTCACGCTCCAACTTGAGGGGGGTAATAGGACATATTACATCATTAATGTAATATATTACATCAATAATGTAATCGCTATTAGGAGAAAGTCTTGGGCGCAAGATCGAGGGGATCTTTTAGTTTCCTTTTTCACAATGATGTAATTTGTATATATATGGGCATTACGTTTTGAATGAAGTAAGGAATTGAGATCCAATTCGACAAATTCTTTATGTTGAGGCGTGAAGAAAAGTGGTTGGAATGGAGAGGTGGGGTGGTGGGTTTGAAGGAGAAGATCATTGCTTTCACTTCTTTGATCACGAAAAGAGCAATGCTAAGGATCCGATTAAGTGTTTGGCTTCTTTCATTTCAGTGAATTCAAATCATATTTCTCTTGTTTTTCTGTTTTGTTTTGATCTCATTAATGATCTTCTTGTCGAAATAAAAATGTTGAATTAAAATTTTCATCGTTTGGTGTAATTTTGGTTGGAACTTGGAACTTCACAGCACGAATTTTTCAACATTAGCATGAAATATGTCGACTTGTTAATTTTTCCTTTCAAAAGACTTTCACCGCCTCTTATCTATTTTGCTTGAAAAGTTAAGAGCTTCTTGAGAGGTCCCCGGTCTCGATCGCTACTTAAGATAGGAGAGGTGACAAAATACGTCATGTCATGTCTTGTTTCTCTTTATCACGTCCCATTAAATAAATAATTGGTGCGGATCTTTGGGGAAATATGGTTCCGTCTTGAATTCTC